>WFKH01003881.1:3992868-4066642 GCA_016163765.1 Magallana hongkongensis | reverse complement strand
CATATACATGTATTGATAGGGACAAAACACGACACAAGAGTTTCTAAGAAATCATTGTTTCATTGGATACATCAAAGGCTTTAACTTTTAGATCAACTATACCGACTGCTGATCAAACAAACAAAATGTACTTTGTACAAGAATATTAGAATAACTTGTGCTCGTTGTTTTAACTAAAAACTGAGAGGGGGCTTAAATTTTAAGGTTCGATGATTTTTCTTTTTTTTTTCCTTTTTCGGTAATTTATGGCATCGCAATGGGATTATCACGATGGTGTGTTAATTCTAAATAACAGCCAATCTCCCGAGCGATAACGTTAACGAAGGCACTTCGTCCATCCAGGGGCCGCAGAAAGCGATGATTTTTATTCAAATAGGTTGTCATAAAATGTAAACGATACCTTGCTTCCCAAATTTAATGTCTATTTAATGATGTTCTCCACTTACAACTCAAACCCATCGAGAAGAACTTGAAATGAAAATAGATGGGTTTTTGCATTGTGATTTTTACGCGCCTACCGCTCAAATCTCGGATGCCGCGAGAGTGAAATTGATTCTATACAGGCTATTTGTCGCTCGAGGCTACGCATCGGCCCATATCCGGTTTCAAGGCAAAGACCCGTATGAAGATCCCTGTCGCCGTGTATGCGGTAAAACACTATAGAAAATGTCATTCAAGTAAACATTTTAATGCTTTCAAATGTATTTTTAAAGAACGAAAGAACTCGCTATGCTTTTAATATGCGGATTATCTTACACTTCTTTGTGTAGCAAGTATACCCCTACACATAAAGTGCCCGTTTACATGTAAATCTCGCATATTATGTAACTGAAGACAGATTAAAAGGTGACAAATTGTGAATTGATGCATTCAGAAAAAAAGGTTGGATTCATGTTCGTTATTTGGCAGAGAGCATCATGAAACGTTGTCTGAGAAACTTAGACGTATGTTTTCTTCAACGACTCGATGCGTGAGGGGGCAGGAGAATGGAATGATGGGAAATATTATATCATTTCTGTTACATCAAACGCAGGGACCACCCGTGAGAAAGATATCAGAAATTATTAATTTTGAGGATCACTTTATAAAAGGCACCCCTGGGCCTTTCTACAAACAAAGCGATGTAGGCACTTGAGGGTGACATGTTTATATGGACCCCACAGTCCCTGTGTTGTGATACACAAATATACGTGTAACATAGATCACTGGGAACACAGCAGCCCTTTAATGCAATGTTTATCTGTTGGGCAAAGAAAGCTCTTCAATCAGTAGAAATCTAAGCAAATTTGATATTAACTTGCGAACAGATTTTTTTTTGTAAATCTGAACTATCGAGCCTATATATATGTAAACTTATAAATCGTTTTTTCTTCTGAATTTTGATAATCAACCCTTTATTGACTTTTGTTTGAGAGTTTACAATAAAGAGTCAATCGCACAATGTCAATAAATTCAGTATCCTCGACTATGTCTCTTTTACATACATTCAAAAGAAAGCAATATACACAAAGCTACATGTACTATAATTTCAAAGCACGTGTATTAAGTACACGTACAAAATGTTTTTAATCTTTTTACGATTCTTTCAAAATAAACTATTATTGTCAGTTTTTGTGCGGAAATCAGATAAATAAAATCATGTAGTGTAAATGATAATTGTAAGTCATAATACAGACAAAATGATTGACATTTATAAAATAAGATAATGAGTTTTCTTCGATGTGTTATTTTTAAGTTTCGTCGAAACAGTTTGAAAAGGATAGGACAAAAACCAAACATCAAAGGGGAGAGCAAGGGAGATAACCTCGTTTGTCATTAACAATGTTCGATCTGTTCCGCGGGTAGTGATGTAATATACTGTAACACCTTGACGTTTTCTAAAGAAAAACAGTCAACTGGTATTTTATAGCTGATACAATCATTTTTATTGTTGGAAATTTATCTTAGAAGGATGGAAAATAAAAAGCCTTGTGTAAATAAAATTACTTTATTCTTCTTCATACATATGTATAAAGAATTGTATATTCAATAAAAAATTCTCATTTTGATTACCGGGTATATTAAATCAAATCAATATTTGCACTCAAGATAGTGATACAGCAAAACGCAATACATTTTCTCACTGGAAATTAACCCACCAATTCAAGGCAGGTCTATATATGTATACACCCACTATACCCTTCCAGAAGTTTCGCGCTACAATACAAGTTATTATTCGGTTTTTTTAAACATGTTATACAATAGAACTGCATGGATCCCCTCCCAGAAGCGATATATACAGAGAGCCAGTTTCCAAGCAATCAAGGGTTTCACCGACACCATTTCACCCCCAGACCAGGCAAACTTGCACGCAATCCGTGAAAACTAATATCCTTCAAGTCAGACGGCCATGATTTCTGAGGAATCTAACAAACATGCACTTGTGTAAAAGAGAAGTCAGGAATTTTATTTCTACTACTACCATTAAAAATCATTACGAGAGAGGTTCAGAAATTTCAGCCTTTGGCATGAGAACTAGAGCTTGCTGGTGTGTCCCATCGGTGAGAGTCTGCGGCTCGCGGGAGGGGGGTCCGAGAGAAATACCAGTGGCGGGCCACGACCCTGCCTCCGTGGGAAAATGCCAGAGTTGAACCGTTGTAGGTTTTTCTGTTTACATAGCATGTCTTCATTATGAACAAAGCTACATTTTATACGAGTAGTAAATATTTTGACTGTTGGAATGTGTGGGTTTTCATTTCACATGAAGGTCCGGAGCCGCCGGGCTTGATATAGAAAGGTGGAGGAACGATGTGATTGCTGTAGCATATTGAGTTGATTATGTATAAGTCTATAACTGCTGAAGTGTCTTCTTCTAATCCTCCATGGAAAGAGTTGACAGTTCACGTAAACATATCTACAAGTATCACCGACAGACACTTCTAGAGACACTCTGGTAACCTTAACAAAACAGGAGCACATTTTTAACTTTTGTATCTGATCTTTTTCATTGAGCTGCTACTGTATACAGCAATTTTTTAATTGCTTTTCGCAGATGACTTACATTTTATGCATTTATTATTTGCTTTTATTTACAAAATGATAACAATTTGCATTGTTGTAAACTTCTGAAAAAATCAAACATATGCGGCAGTATCTTTTTTTTCTTTTCTTTGTATTTAACTCTGTACCTTTGACCAGAAGTTTTGTATTGCTTGATATAGTAATGTCCTCTTGCGACATATATTTACATGATTTTGAGCGAATAAATGAATTTGAACCTGTAAATTTTTAACATTATAATTAGGATTAATGGTTTACATAGAGAGAAAAAAAAAAAAATTAGAAAAGAATAATTATTTTTTCACTTATACAATATTAACACCCGTGTCTGGTACAAAAAGGACTAGTTAATACAAATATTACAATGCAAAATTTTATCAATTCTCAAATCCAAATCCAAACATTATTTGTTTTATTGTTTCTTTTAAGTAAAAAGTATCCATTTAAGATCATTTCTTAACCAAAACAAAATAAGTCGACGTCCTTTCTGACTTTTCTTTAAAATAAAGTCTGCAACATTAGATATTTAAAGAACATACATAATTTAGAAAAAAAAAAGATACGACAGACATTGATAAATCTATGGTGGAACATGGAGGGCAATGGAGGACATAACTCTACTGGTGACTGACAGAAGCAGCACAGACCTGCAGGCCTTCCAGTGCAGTTGCCTACTATCAGACTTGTATTCCATCTAGGTGCTTCAAACATCCCTTACATAAATATACTATAAATCTCAACGCACCCTCTTCTTATGTGCAGTTATACTGGACTACAAACTTGTGTTTTTGTTGTTTTTTGTTGTTTTTTTTTTGTTTTTTTTTTCTTTTATAAACTTGTGAAATGCTTAAAAAAATTAACACCCAGGAAAAACCACTTTAAGCTGAGCATCATTTTTACTTACAGTGATTGGTTTACTTTTATTAAAATCGGTCGTTTTCAAATCACAGATAAATAATCTTCATATTTAAGGTTTAAACAAACAATTATATTATATTAAAGTCTTCACGGTTTCCAAACACTTTCAAAATCTACATTATCATCTCTTTAGCATTCAAATCTAATCGCAAAAACCTGCCAAAAAAGCAAAGCGCCTTAACCAATTAACACCCATTCCAAAAAATTAGCAACATTTTGTAACCAATAGGTAAACTCTTAGGAAACACTCCAGAGAGTCAATTTTCTCAGGATGAACTGCAATTCCATTTGTAAACACAAAACAGCCGTCCCCCTCTTGGTATACCAGCGCTCAGCAATTTGCTATTAACACGACCCCGGAGTTTGGTGGTGTCGACCTCTTGCTCTCTGAGTTATTTCTTACGTGAAATATTATTTATTCTCATAGAGAAGTCTTTCACTCTCATTTAATCAGCTGTTAGAGGTAGAATTAATAAGCCCTGCCTGCGGAGGGCCCCCAACCTTGTAACGAGCTAGTTCCAAATTGCTGCCGATCGTCGCATTACTGAGCAATGAGCTCTGCAATTCTTGAAAGTGGAATCGGCAGTTTATGGTATTCCGTAGATTAACTAATTATCTTAACCGTCAAAAATTATAGACACAGCAATTAAATTCACACACCAGCCCATGAGAAAACCAAGTCGAAAACGCTGCCCCGTTACCACACACAAAAACGTTTTTCCAGAACGAGGCTCAGAGGGGCCGCTTATTCCCGGACAAATCTCGTCACCCGGTGGCCTCTCCCCCGTGGATCCTTGTACCACAAACTTGGAATCTCAAGTGCTGGATTAGAAAATGTCTGAATACACAATTTTCCCTAAATTAAACTGAAGTTTTAAATTGATATAAATGTGTCACAAAATTATGATTATGTATAATGTGAATTCAAAATCGCACCCAAGAACTGGTTATCCAACATAGGTTTTATTTAGATTTATCTTATTTTTCTCACACTGTTTACATGTAGCAAACGTAAATTTATTTAATTTTAGAATTCATATTATCCATTGCGTATATGAACTGTAAATATACGGTATCATAATGATTATAAATTTATTAATTATATGCTTCCCTTTTTCGAAAAATTTACATCCATAATTTCAACAATTGTTTGAACAGTTATAAAGGAGTTTACTCTTTAAAATTTAAGTTTTCAAATTAATTATCCTAAACTCGTTACCATTTCAGCGAATGTAAAACTTTTCGAACATTTTGAACAACTAAAATGAATATTCATTTCTTTCTAGTAAAGCCGGACACAACTAGTTTTTTTACAGGATCTGAAATCCTTGTTGGCGTCAATCTGTAGTAAAGTTATTGTATTCTAGCAGCGTTCCCCGGCAGTAATATATGCTCCATAAATACCTCCCCTTTGTCGACGATGTCTATGACTTTCACATAGCATACATCACACATTCTTTGGATATTGTCTGTAGTATCTTGTACGTATAATCACTTGATATCTCTACATTGCATACCTTGTTTTTATTCACACATAAGCAGTACACATCTCGCAGTACATTTCACATAAAATAACAATTCGTTATATATACAGTACCTTCTTCATGTATACTTTTACATGTAGATCTGACTTCGCGGTACATTGTGTACATAACTTACATGTTACAGCATTGTATTCAATCCAAAACTTACTATGCATTCTCCTGACAGTTTTGTTTAGTATATATCAAAGATTCCAAATGTTATACTTTAAAGAATCAACATATATAGCAAAGCAAAAACTGACATTGCATGCAAAAACGTAATCGATTATGATATGCCTAACATCATGTAAATTAATCAAACGTACTCTAGTTTTTAATTGCGTTCCACTTATTTTCGCGCAGCAAATATCTCTTGTTCGCGAATAGTTCTAATCATAAATCACTGCATGTACATTTAAACACTAAAGCACCAGTCGCTTAAATTTATCATCGCAAATAAAGATATATCGAAATGAAATTGTCATTTATCAGAAAAAATGCCTATACAGATTTGCAACAGAAAAATCATTTCAAGAACTGTTTTTCAAGTTGTTGATGACAATGCCAAAAATGTCAAAGATTGATATTAATTGTTCTTACTTGTTCTTCAAATTATACTTATTATTTATCAGATGTGCAAAATATGCTCAAAAATTTTATTCATAAATTGCTTGCATAATCGTTGAACATATGACAAAGATCAAGCGACAATACCCATTATTGTATATTTTTCCTTATATAAGGTAATTTAAAGACTCATAAGAAAAGGTTTAGGTTTTTAATGATCGACAATATTTTATGGATGCGTAATAGATGCTGCAGAAGATGCTGAGATGAAAACATTTATGCAGATTGCTGTCTCCGCGAACATCTGTGGGGGCTATATCAAGAAGGCCGCCCGTGATTGTACATCATGATATACATTCTTAATGGCTACCCCGCCCTAATAGGGTCCTTATGGTCTTAGAGACAGTTGTGTGGAGAGACTAGCGAGATCTGTGTAACCCTCGCCCCCACATCACGACTGTCACTATCTGATCGTCAGGTTTTTGTATTGTAACACAAGGTAAACAAACGGTAATACGGGATATGCAGTTTGATTTCCTTTGTCTTATTTTCATTTATTCTCTCAAAACCTTTTCGAATATAAATTAGTTTAATTTATAACGAGCGAAATAGAGCATAACATTGAAACAAAAGTTTGCCAAAAATCAGTGTCAGAGGAAAAACATCTTTCAAACTTATCTTATATAAACAGCTGTTTGCTGATTCGCCAGATATAGAGTTGATTTTGTTGTATTAAAAGAAGATGGATGGATAAGGCGTGTAAAATGCCTATATAAGGACGGATAAGATACTGTAAAATTAAAATATAAACAAATCTGATATTTTTTAAAATAAATAATTCAAAACAATATTTCACATAACATCGATTTGTAACCCTTAAATATGTTCAATATTTGAAATATGTTGATTTAAACTGACGTATGCGTATCAAAACCTCCAAATAGTGTCATGTTTTGTCTTTTCTTTTATAGAGTGGGTCTGTGCTCCATATTTTTTCATAGTCTAAATAAGGTCCAATGGAAAACAAATCGATTTCAATCAACAAAAACGTGGAGAGATGACCCACTATATATTTAAAATATCATATTGTATCCCAACAATTGAACGTTTTAGAAAAATAATACAAATCCGTAAATTCGTGGCCAAAGTCGCATATAGCATTTACACAACGCACTTTGTTGTGTCTGAAATGGCTCAGTGGTTAGAGCACCAGAAATTAGGTAACCTTATAAAACTAGACTTTTTAGGTTGTGAGTTCGATACCACCAAAACTTAAGGCAATATATTTTTTTCTAATCGTTTGTTAAAATATTCAAAACTGAATATGGTTAAAAAGAATGTCCTTTTGCAAACTTGTATTATAACATTATCAAATAGATTTAATTGCATGGAAATAAATAAATTTGAAATTGTATTTAACGACTAAACCAAATGGGCATTTGCGCTATCTAATTCACCCACCATCTATCAAATTTTGTTTTTGAAATAAAACAAATATTCAGCAGAAGGAGAACTATGAATGATGATTTGACGTTACTATAGTATTTTTATTCCCACCACACTGATTCTTAAATGTTATAGTTCGCAGTAAGTCAGAACTAAAGCTGATGATACCAATGAATGACGTTCCAATCTGAGAGAAATAGTCTCGAGCGGCGTTAAACAACAATAAGGTGACGGAGTGCTGGAAAGGAGGTGCATTGATTTGTTTATTTGAATATGGTTAAAACCTTCTCAGATTACTGTAAGTCAGTATGCAGGTATAAAGCTTTTGACGAGATTCTTTTTCTCGGTTGGGTACGTGTTCACCGAATTCAGGTAACAAATAAATTAGCGACATCTTGAATCAATTGATTTTGTCAACCTATATGCATTCCTTTCTCAGAAAAAAAATAAAAATGTGGCATGTGGTCAATTTCTTTTTATTACGAAATTCAGTATTTTTAAATCAAGAAATAACGTAATTTAAATCGATTTCGAGTATAGCATGTACCCAGATGTACTCCAACTCCAGCGGTGTGAAGTTTAGATATACCAGGCCTCAGGATCATGAAGCAATTTCAGACTTAAGTCTAAATTTCAGTCAGTCTTAAAATGATTGTTTATCATAAAATGATGATTGAAATTTGTAATTAATAACATTATATAAAGACACTTCTATTGGCATTTAAATTTTTTCAGTGTTCTCAATCAAGAGACATTAAAACAGTGTACAATTTTTGACTTAAGTCTAAGATTGCTTCATGATCCTGGGGCCAGACCTTTTGGAAAGTATAAGTGATGAATTTCATTATATTCTAGAAATAATATCTGTGCATTATCACACATCCGGAATATTTTAATCGATAAACATTTTTATTTCTGTAAGACCAATGGAAATGATCAAATTGTTTGAATCTTATGATAAAATATGCATGATGTAATGTTACTAAAAAAAATTATGTATGTTTAATTCAAAGATATATGAGCTGGCCTGCATATTATGATTTTTCATTCTTAACATTTTCTCTCAATTCTCAAATTGATATTGCTGCATTTTCTTAATCTTTGACATAATTTATATGTACATTGTAAATAGCATTGCATAATTGACACGAAGGACCAAATACACATTTAAATGTCCTTACGTGAACATGAACTTGGAAAGTGTGTTACATTCCCTTTAAAAATTAATTTCGTGACTAAAAATAAATCTGTGAATTTAATTTCATTAAAAGAGGCTGAATACAAATATTATCTACATTGCTTAAAATTTATCAATGATTAGTTTTCTCCAATTGGCTTCAAATTATCAATCTGAATACAACCATAAAATCTCCTATTATAAATCTGTATACAAACAGAAAATCTCCTAGCCAATAACAATCTTCCATATGAGTGCTTTACTTCTAGTTTGCATTTGGACACGAACGTTGATGACAAATTAAAATGTTTGATACTGTATATGCAGCTGACTTTTGATTTCACTATAAGACTTATTCGTGAATTTAATTGAAACACTACACTGTGGTCAGTAAGCAACGCAAGGTGATTAGTGTTAGAAGTAGACCTACAAGATGCTTACTGCCTAAGGTACAATCCAATCGGTATCGGCGACTCAATACTTCTCCATTCTCTTTTGGATATTAAGTTGCGATGAAACAACAGATAAGAGGAATTATATTATTAACGAATGCAGTAGAGGTCAGGAGAAATTGATGCTCCATCAGAAACAAAACCTTCTAAATTGCCTTCTTCATTTTCTACCTGTCAAACATAATTGAAAACTCACAGAAAGGTGCCGAGGAAGGGGTTTTCTTACGCTCAATTAAAGCAAATATAAATCTATAGTTCACGGAAAATCTATAATAGCTGAAAGAATTCGATCCCCCTGTCGAGCTTCGACACTATTACATAATTAGAGTGTGTATGGATGTTGTCAGCTAGCGACAGTAAGGATAGTTTTTCTTACAAAAACATTTACGTGTAAATTGCATCTGTTACTTTAAATGCAAACGCCGTCTAGAAAATAAACCTTTGTTGAGACATTAAGTTGGTTTTCAGTTACACTAATGATATTAACGTGGCCATTGCTTTGTTACAACTTATGTCCCCAAGGATGACAAATCAGGAACACACTGAAAAACAAATCAAATGGGTGGATGAAGAGTATATGTTGGGGAAAATTTTAATGAAAAGGTTACAACGTCCCTGCCTTTAGCTAAGTTACACATATATTACAAATCAATTGCAAATTAGCAGCAAGCAGGCGATAAATGCTGCGCGTGGCGGTTGTGCGCATGCGCAGCGTCGCGTGAACCCTTTAAGATGCACCACAGTTGGTTTGAATGAAAGTTTAAAATATAAGATGTAATTTTTCTTTTATCTGATTAAAGGCAAAGAATTCTGGCGATCCGAAAAATTTATATGATTTCGATTTTTGGCGATAAGAAGGCTTAGTCCGTAGTATAAGATGTAATGGGTACATGTTTTTTGCATTTAATATGCAACATCAAATGAAGAAGAGAGGCATGAAGGGAATTTGGCTGTTGATTTGCGTGTTATGCGCCAATATCTTTTAAACTGTCTAGGTGAACGGTGAATGATCACAGGGGGGAACCTTCAATTCAATTGCTGCAACACGGGTGTTTTGTATAATATATGAACCAGAAAAATTAAAAATAATTCTAAACTACAATAATCACTGCCAAAAAACGAGTTTTTACTCTAATAGAAAACCCCTAATGTGCTCAAATGTGCATTTATGTCACTATAAATAGAATTAAGCATGTGTTGTTTCGATTATCTAGAATCAGAAAGATTTTTTTTTGTATTTAAGTATATATAATTCCTAAAACTAGAAACAGCAAATAATTTAAGGAGAAACGAATAAGAAAACTTATTCATTAGTAATTTTTATATAAGCTCGATACTGGAATATAAAAATGATGACATTTGTATTTTATATATGAATCACAATCCAGATAAATTTCTACAGTATACAATGAGAGAGAGAGAGAGAGAGAGAGAGAGAGAGAGAGAGAGAGCAGATGCTTTTTGAATATTTTATACCATTTAACCCATTGTTTTGTGATGGCGAAGAAAAAACTTGGAACAGACAGAGAGACGACCAAATTTTAGGTGTGAATCGCTGGTTATTCTTCCATATTGACCATAAATATTCATACACTCTCTGGAAATTAGCTAGAGGGCTTCCTCCAAAAGTATAAATTATGCTAAATCTGGTTTTATGAAGTACAGCGATACATATCTAATGCGGTTCTATTAACGCTCTCTGGGTGATGGTGTACCAAGCTATACTTTCTCCAATCGTTAGAAAGGCCGGTGATGGGATTTTTCCTTAAATTATTCACTGTTTATAATGCATTTTCACCCATCTCGTTAAAAATGACTCATATTTATATTTTTGACACTAAATATCTTTAAATTTATTGCTTTGAACGAAGTTCATTTAGCTGTGGATGGCTACTGTGTATTGTGTGTATACTTTTTTTTTTCAGAGACAGACATATTAAAGTATATAATAACACCATATAATTTTAATTATTGTTATGAAAGGATGACTTCATTTACATAATGTCGTTCACAAAAGATGTAGTTTTACCTTTAATATCTCAAAAACGAAAAACTGTGCATGGAGAGGAAAGAATCGCTTATCCATATAATCCAAGTTTTTGTCAAGTTTAAAAATGGTTGCGATATCGAAAGATTGATGATATTTTCAATACAAATTTTGCGGCACGTAATTGTAATAGGAATCGAGTATATCTGATTGGTAAACACGATAAAAAAAAATTTTGTCTCTTAATTATTATATGAAGTGATGAAACTTTTCATGGGTAGAAATTTATATTTTTTATACCAGCTATATCGTTAACAAATTGCATGCAAACTAATTCTGATCAAAATTTATGATATAGGATTACATTTAACCAACAACAGAAATCAGTGGTTTAGAGCTTTGTATTATTTATTTTTTCATTTTTTATGAAACAGTACAAATCACGAACTGCGTCAAAATATAAAATTTTAAAAATAATGATCTAATTTATCTAAAAGCACTATTCAAAATTTAAAAAAAAAGATTGTAGAACTAATAGTATTATTTGTTTTTTCAAATGTATTTATTTCTCTTGTCTTTCTTTAAAATCATCTTGAAAATAATTGCAGAAATGTTAAAGAAATCTGAATCATATAATGATTGATATTTATTTGAGTTGAATTAAAAATTAATATACCTTGTTAAAATAAATATTGAAAACAAATATTTGTTCTGATTATATAAGAAAATCTTTATATTTAAGAATTTATTTTATTAATTTTATGAAAAATTTATGTCAAGTTCTTCAAAGTAAAATTGAAAGGATATTATTGTAATTAAAACAAAATTCGTTTCACTGAACATAATAAAATGCTGTATTGTTGTACGTGTATTTGTAAAAATATACATATCTGTAAAGAAATTAAGCTGTAAGTCTCGGCATTATTTTAACTTTTAAATTACGCCATAATGTTTAAAATAAAAATAGTTTAACTGTTAAAAAAGTGAATCTCAGTAAAGAAAAAGAAACCGTGTATGACATACGCTGCACCCCAAATGTAAATGGTGCTACCCATTAGGATTGGCGCCAAAGGGATTATATGGTGACACAGAAATAACTCAGGTGTGACATTACAGGTGTAAAATCGGGCTAAGTGTTACTCACAGATTATAAATGCGACACTTGGTTTGTGCATATATTCAATAAACATGAAATATCTGGAAAATGGGCTTTTCTTAAACAGAGGATTTGTTGCAACATTACTTAGATCACATTCCACCTGGTACATGTATTGTGATTAAATGATGTAACAACTGTTTTATTAGCAATGAAGATGCAAATTTTGTATTAATTATTCATTTCTGATTAAAAAGATTACTATACATAAACCTTTTTGACAATTATAGCTATCTGTTTCTTCGTTGAGAGAGTGACATCTCTATTTTCGATAGTGGAAGTCCAATCATATCATTGAAAACCGATGCCCCAAAACCCGAGTTCCATTTTTCTATCCACCTTTAAAACGGTTTTGTATATAGATGTTGGGTGTAAATCGAAAATTTCAATTTGACAACTTGTCATATTACTGGATATTAATTTTTGCCCACCAAGGTAAGTTCAAACTTCACAGTATGACTATAACACAAGTAGATTTGAAGGTCAAGCATGGTTATCTGACTTTTCATATTGCAATGGTTTCAGTGGATATTATGTAAATAACATTTTAAAATATAGAACAAAAAAACATCCAAAAGCAATGGATCACCATATAAAATGGGCAGATCATTTTTGTTTTCTTTATACAATTAAAATAAGTTAATTAACGAAAAGTGTATTATGTTTAGATTGATTTAAAAAAAATTATAATTTCCTTTAAATAAAACCACTTGAATTTGTTAATAACTATTTTCATTGTTCGACTTATTATCTGTTATGTTTTAATTTTATAAAAGAATCAGTATGGTTGCTGGTTTCTTGTCGGTATTAATCCCTTTTATTTAATAAACATATACTAGTATATGATTACATTGTTGTCACTGTAGGTTATTGACCAAGCGGTCAGACAGATTCTCAGATAACCTCAAAAGAACTCCACAGACTTTGGAAGCTGTCTCATAACAGAACATAAAACATTCAAATCTGACTTCAAAACTTAAGAAGTGGGAAAGCAGTGATGTTTTTTCTCTCCAGGGAAAAGCTAGACTCGGATCACCTCTCGGCATTTGAGCATACATAACAGGCCATCATCGCATACAGAGAAGTTAATGTAAATAAAGCCAAGACTTGATGTAGGCCATGTGGAGATGTGTACAAAATAAAAACGACAACTGATGCACTGCCTCACCACGGGAATCAAAGTGTCACCTGTTCCCGGTTCTGGAACTTAGAATCCTGCTGAAATATGGCTACAGGATGATTTATGACAAGAGAGGCCGAGGAATTAAAAATATGTATCAAATTCATCCAAACTCCGGCGTAAAATTATCAAATTTGGAACATGATATTCCGTCAGTGTTGCCTACTTGATTTCCCTCATTTGCAGCGATTGTGTGTTGGAGAAAAGGTATTCAGGTACAACTTGGGTACCTAACGTCCTTTTTTCTGTTATCAATACACCAGTTTGGTAATACAGCGATGAGATCATTGAAATAATGTAATAACCCAAGAGCAAAAATGTATTAACGACAGTTAACCATTAAAGTGTTTTAATGAAAGAGTCATAATTTCAAACGTCTTGAGGACAAACCACATGAACAGAGTGCGTAATTTGCTGCAACTCCAAATAAGCATTTATGTGAAATAGATTACATGATTCTTCATAGCATTTCTGCCATAAGAGGAAACGCACAAATGATGCTGAGCATTACATACACCCTGAAATGGTGACGGTAACGACCGCAAATACCGCTCATATTATTAAAGGCAAGAAAACAGTCTCTTTATATTGCAAAACGCATTAGGGATAATGGAGTACTAACAGAAAAGGGGGATTCGCGCTAGGTAATGGAGCAATTCTTCTTCGGAAAGACGGACATTTCTATGACTTTTTACAGTCAAATGATTCGCCATAAAATCTAACGACGCGATAAAATATGGAGAGAAGCAAGTAATATACATTACTGTTATTGACAAACAGTTGTAACGCCATCCAGTTTTTCAAATTAATAATTGTTGATTAAAAATCTGCTTTGTTAATGCTTGGTATACAAAATTTACATGTATTTTGATAGCATTTAATTGATCATTGGATTTATTGTTGATATATGTAAATAGAAACTCGATTATGTTTTTAAATCAAATTCTGTAAGAGAAATGTACTTTATAATTTCATGAATTATATAGAAAATATTAATTTACCTGCATATGTTTATGTTTTTGTCTAAGACATTTCATTAAAAACCGTCTTTACTGTCTTTTTGTATCGTTTTTTGTGGATATTCGTTTAAGTTTGTAACACTGCAATCTGGCTCTTTGGTGTGTTATATCAGATTGCAGTGGAAACTTTCAATTAAATTTATAAATCTGCTTGTCATTTCCACTGGAATTTTAAAATTGCAGGCAAATAGTGAAGTAAATAGAGCTCAGCTATTTGAATTGAAGGAGGAATAAGACATACGAGGTGAGAACGGATGAGGAGATAAGATTATGTTCACCGATTAATTCTGTCCACAAAAATAACACCGGAGTCTCACGATTACTCAGATGTTACATTCACCACTCATAATCCCATTATTTGCTTGATTTGATTTGAACATATTTTATTATGCAAATACATATTTACATAAATGGATTAGACAGCAGGCAATTCTCCATAAGGTGCAAGGTAATACAGATAAAGTGCAAAATATAAATGACAAATAAAATAATACACTTTTTTTTATAAAATAATGTGATGAAGCATAAAAATATATATATTCAGATGGGATATTAGCTGTAATATACAAAGTCCTGGAAATTATGTCCAGATATATACCCAGCAGTAAATCAAGACGTGATTACATCTAGGAGGGTCACAGTGCGTACTCAATGAAGCAACGCCTTATTATACCCTTAAATGAAATGAAAATCAAGTAATATCGGGAGTTACTACAGATTTATGTAAACAGACAGTTAAAAGATTTACTCCAACCCAGGTGTGATTTAATGAATTTTCCGCCTATTCATATCAATAGGGGAGTTCAACACACATCTTGTAACATGGCTTTTTGACGGTAGGAAGCGCATTCATGGCTTAAACTGATCTCTCCTGTTACACCAATGGTGAAACGGCAAAAGATGGTGTGATAAACGGCGGGAAGATACCGTACGAACGCTGGTAAATGATATCTTGTCTATCAGTGTCTGAAATATCAAAGCAAGAAAAATCAGATTCCATTGTGGGTTAAAGTGAAATATTTTATCGATAAGCATGTGTATTTTATCCCTATATTTCTGTGTGTGCATAATATCTGTACATTTATTTCAGGTCTGACTCTCGGGAGAGGTGTCGAGGATTGGATTGCGTCCCTTGTTTTTTGAGAGGTAAGCTATGGAGTTTTTGTTCTGTGGATTTTTAGTGCGTGATGCCATTATTGATTCTGTGTAGTTTATATAGCGGCTGCGTGTATATCATGTTTATTGTGGGAACACTCACACCAGGCAATGCTTTCCAGACAAATAAATATTGTGTGTAGTTAAAAAAAAAATAAAAACATGATCATAAGTATTAGTATTGCCACAAAGATACTTTTTATAGGAAAAAACTCTCAATGATTCAGAAATTCAACCTTTAAAATTGATAGAAATCCATGTATATGAAATGAAATTCTTTATGTTAGAATTTTATCTTAATAAATTTCAGAAGAGTGTTTTATAATTTTTTTTAATTTTTATATAAAAATCAATTAAAATTTTAAAATGAAATGTTGTATATTTGGTTGATACACAAGTAGATAAATGCTTTAACATATTCTGAGAAGATTGACTCTTTGCTCATCATTTTGAAGTGCCTCCACTGTATTTTATGAGCTGATGAATCGAACTTTGCCGTGGCTAGATAGCAAGCATTGATTCCTCTAGTTTACAAGTTCAATCTTCAGTGTCTACCATCTATAGTTAGTATAAATATCATTCACCAAAATTTTGTATATAAGATTGTCAGATCGTCTATGGACGTAATTGTATTGTATTAACTCTATAATATTACTAGACAAACCATAAAAAAATATCGTCAAGTGGGAAAAGTTTGTTTATATATTATTTCAAAGTTTAAAACAAAAATGAAAATGCTACCTTAACTCTTCTATATATGATATTTCGTTATCTTAATTTAATGTAAATAAAATAAATACAAATTCATCAGCCCAAAATACTTTTTCTAATTCTGGAAAATAAATGTATTTTTTTCCAAATAAACACATACCAATTTGTTTTTCTTTAAAACAAAATTTTAGATAAAAGTAAGCTAAATAATTACAGGTAACAAAATCTTTTCAAATTTACAACATTTCAAAAACTTTAAATAATATTATTTTTTAACAAAAAAATATATACGTGTGCCGTCGAGAAAAAGACACAGTTAAAACTAGTGGGACACAACCGCACGTGTTGGTGATTTTCTACAAGTCACGTGAACAAGACAAAATGTAAAGGGGATATATCTTACACACGATCTTATATACAGGGTAGTTTTTGCCGATCGGCGCCAAGCTATAAATTCCAGGAATCAAAATTGCTCTCTCTGTGATAAGAGCACAAACAGACACACGTGCAGCTGTCACTCAAAACAAAACCTCCACCATGGTGAATTAAAAATTTATTTTCCTATTTACCGAGGAACACGGTGTATATATTAACGTTGTTTGGAAGACGGTGATGATGTTTTCATGAAATGTTGTCTGTTGGTCTCCCTTCAATAAAGACATTGGTATCTTGGTTTATTTCATGGCTTTGATAAGCCAGTTTTACTACCACTTATCTTTATCCTCATCTTAATAACAGTGTGTTGAAAAACAGCTCCGCTGCATCTCTACTCGGATCTACCGCTATTTACCACCTATTCCATTTCTAAATTAGAATGTTAGAAATCTCTTGTAAGTTTTGAACTGAAATTTTTAAAATATTTACAGTTAAATTAAGTTTTTGCCTTCCGTGCCCACAAATAGTTTCTCATGGTATTTCATGGCAAAAAAAAAAAAAAAAATAAAAAAAAAATACGTGACTCTGAAACAAGATTTTCGTGTTGATAAGAGGTAACAATTTCACAAGATTTATTTTTAAAGTTCTTTGACTTCTAAGTTCAATATTTCCCAAATATGCATTTCTGAACCAAAGAAATCTGCAATTTGTTGATGATTTAATTTCGAAATGAGTCGGAGTTTATGAACTTTTATAGTTGAAATTAGTTCATGGTATTTAAATGATTTTTTTAAAGATATCTATTTGCACTCAAAGCATTGTCATTTATAGGTCGTTCATTAAAAAAATAACTTTTGATTAATGACAACGGATGCGGTGATTTGGATATCTTCAGAAGTGATTATAGGCAATCATTTGATGAATTGTAAATTCTCGGAACCTGGACGTAAAATATGACGAACAAAGCCTTGTCATTTTTGTGTAGATATAAAAAGCAAAATAAATCATAATTAAGCGTAACATTAATACTCGTGGTCAAAACCTAATCAAATTCAAAGACAAGTTCACAGGACGTGTAAATAGAAGTCGATTCGATTTAAGAGCAATTAACGGCGATCAATCAACGGAAGATAGGCTACCTCTATCCGGAGAATCGCTGTTCTATCGTCAAACGACCATCTGCTCTCTTCTTTACAATGCCTCCTCTCTTTTATCGCCTTTCGAAGAGACTACTGCGAATCATCGCACCTCAATTGTTTGTAGCGCACTATCTACTTCCAACCAATTCTGGGGCGCTTGTCAGGTCCAATGTGACTTTATCATGATAAATGTATCAACATCATTTGATTATATTAATCACCGTATAATTACACCGAATATTAGCTATTAATATTATCAGTTTCTGCTTTTTCCTGAGCAAAAGGATGCCTAATGAAAAACATTGTCTTATTATGCCGGCGTTATCTCTGTCTCTCATTACTTGCTTATCGGGATGGTTATGGTGCACTACTGGCAGAAGTCACCTTTAGGGAATGGTAAAGAATTGACTTGATTCAATAAATATTCCTTTTGTAAATGCTTAATGATGATAAATCGATCGCGATAAATGTTTAGAAGTTAAGAGCTCATCTTGGTCTCTAAGAGGTCCGCGCGACGAGGACACTCTATATTTCTCCCCTTTAACGGCCCCTTTGGTCAATTAAATAAGGTCCTGTTTACAAAAACATACCCATCCAGTGACCGCAGACCTCACATTAACATAATGTTAATTTGTTATTTTATGACAAGAAGTTGAAATTTTAAAAGCCTTTCTAATGCACCATTACTAATCATTAAACTTTTATGTTAATTCGCAGTAATCCACGCTTTTTAGACTTTTAAATGAAAATACTCTCCTTTTAAATTTTGATCAAAGGTTTATGCCAATGGACTTCCTACAATATACACAACATAATAATTTATTCGAATCGACGCTGGCGCCGCCGTTTACATTACACACAATAGAGTCCTCGTATAAATAAAATTATGAGTTAGTTAAATACAGAGAACTCTCTCCATTCATCAGAAAATAAATACAGTCCGCCCCGAACTCAATCATCCAAGAGCAAGTGTTACAGCGCGGCGGCTCATCTCCCTGTGTTCAACCACTCGACGAAATTGAAACTTATTAGAGAGAGAGGGTACTCATAAACACTCTCTAGATTCTCTTTCTTTTTTCTTTTTTTCTTTTTTATCAGATTTTGGACTACGATATCCTATCTCTTGTAAATATCAAAAACCCAGGTGACCCGCGCTTTTGTCAGTGGGCTCGTGTTCTTAATCTGTTTACAATACCTATTTAAAGATGATCGATGATATATTTTATTTTGATAATGTAAACGACGTGGAAAGATTTACCATTGATATGCATTTATTTATGATGAGACTAATTTCTACTTTTGAGGAAATGATACGTATAAATGAACATACACATTAGAATTACACGAATTTATGTGTGTAATAAAACAGTCGACATTTTTTAGTTATTATTCTCATTTAATTGACTTAAATAATTTAAATATATATTTTTGTTTAAGGACTCTTAATTTAATTTTTTTATTTACATAGAATTTAGCCAATTTTTAAAAGCTAAAAGATCAAAGTAAAAAGGTTTTAAAGATTTATTAGAACAACTATGTAATCATACTAAAAGTGAAAACATAAATAATTTCTTCGATTGAATGAAATAATATTTGATAAATCTATTAGTCAAAAATATTTTTTTTTCAAAATTATAAAATAATGATAATTGTACAAATAAGAATAATAATAAAAAAATAAATGATTCAAATGTTATGTTATTTTAAAAATTGAAACATCAACATACATGTATTAATTATTTTGAACAGAAAAAAATATTTGTGTGTTTTTCATAACTTCGAGTAAAAATTCAGTACTCAGAATAAAAAGAATTAAAACGTACCAATGAAAATAAAATAATTAACATGTTACCATATATACAAAAGAAAAAAACCTGACATTCAATATGTCAATTTAAATCATATTAAAAAAGATTTAGAATTATAGAAAAAAGATCAAGTTTCGGTTTTAAATTTAACCAGGTAATTTTTATTTTGTGTAAAACAAAACATCATGTCATCTTCCTCACATATCTTAATTTTAATAACAAAACCCCGTAATATAAAAACATAAATTTATTGATAAAATCAATAATATTGGAGAGACCTTGCATACAGTGACCTTTAACAATAGCTGACAAATAACGTTAAGTTTATAATATATAAGGATTGAGTCGTAACCATCATTTATTTCATTCAAAACAAACCAATCGTTGAGCTCATCGCTTGTTTTACCAGGACAATGTACAGTATCAATGTATGATAATAATATTTTAATTACATTGTGTTAAAAAATATTTACAACAGAAGAAACAAAAAGAACCCCCATCTTACAGATATTGTCTGAATTTTCTACTAAATATTTTTGTCATTTGACTTTCTCATCATAACCACTGAACACAAGGAACCGAAAGCATTGGTTGAAAAAATCTAATCACTTTTAGAAGCATCAGAGATTCTGCTTGTAATAACAAGACTATAATAAAGCAAAATATTTCATATTCTTTGGATATTAATTTAATATTAAATATGCAAACCTATCTGCATTAACCCAATGAGCTCGAGTAAATGAACAAATTTATACATTAATCTAACAAAGTCAAAACTTAGTTTTACATGCAAAATATTTCACAGAGTTCTGTATATTGATTTATTTAAATCAAAGCTGAAATAAAAATTAAATACTGTAGAATATAAACAAAATAAATAACCTAGCATTATTATCTTCAAAACAAACATTCAATTTGTGTTTCACTGAAAACAGTTCAATCGTCACGTGATATGCCCTGCATGGTCATGGATCTTTTTCTAGCAGAAAAACGATTGGTTATCTTTAATCTAATTTAACCAATATTTTTATTATGCAAATAAATACATAAAAGGATTGGACGCCAGGCAGTGCCTATGCAAGTCCTATCCCCAACTTGTTGGTTATCAGTAGGAAACTGCTGCCACACACTGCTCATACAGAATTTTGTTGTTCAATCTTATCTAAAGGACTACGTCCAGTAATCAAGTATTATAGAGTTTATTGGGTTTTCTTGTAAAATGTTATTTAAAATTTAAATACAATACACCATTAGATAAAAAATGTGTAACACTTAATAATTTCCATGGGATTTGAAATTTCAAACGTTTAATATTCGATCTTTTAACATGACTAAAACTTTTAAGATTTTAAGATATCTCCGACTACTTTAAAGCACATTAATTTAAGAATGCCAGATGGATTTAATTTCAATTCATTTAAAACTTTAAATACTGAACTTTGAAAAAGTGTTATCTCTCTAGTGTGGCTGTTGACATCTATTGTACTGTAAAACAAAATATTAATGACAGAAAATTGGTAGCTTGACTAGAAAAAAGTAAGTTTGCTTATTTTTGGGGGGAGAGAAAAAAAAAATCAATATGAAAACGTAACATTATGAAGTCACCTTGTTGAATGGTGCATATCTAATCATTATCTAATTTAGAATCTGATCATGTTTCAAAAGGGAACCTGAACCCGACAGCAGTTCATTACATGCCCGTGTGTTGTGTTATGAATACCATGTTGGTTCTTAAGCGGCCTCCTTATTAAATATTAAAATTTTATACGAGGATGGCCATATCTGTAACTACTGTTTTTCATAAAAAGTTGGGTTGAAAATTTCATAACAGATTTCATGGAAACTATCATACTGTCCTTTCTGATATACTTTATTTTATCAAATAAAATATACATCATGACTATTTTATAATCACATTGCATATTTCAGTTGATAAAATAAGATATATCGTCTTTAAGTTATACTTATATTTACAAATAAAATATGCATCATGACTACTTGAGTCATATTGTGTATAATTTCATTTGATAAAATAAAGTATTTTTGGAAGGAAAATGTTACGGTGTTAATAGAACGTGATTTTGAATTAATTAAAAAAAGAAAAAAAATGTTCAATTCTTAGCTACAATTTTTTGCCAATTCACGACTTGCAGACATGCAGTCGATGGAGATGAGGTATATTGTATTACAGATATGTGTTGTCCCTGACTCGTATCAAATAGATCACCCTCGGTATCACATAAACTGAGGACTGACCCCAGACTAGTATTGTTGTGTTAGGGGCGGGCGAAGTCATGCATGCTATATATTGGAATGCAACACCGGATAGTGATGGTATTGTACCCCCGCAGATACAGACCATTATTCGGGGAACATTATTTAAACAGTGAACATTCTTACATCAAAGACCTGTCTTGTTGCCATGGTATAACAGGAGCCTGTTTTACGTTTGTGGATGATAAAGTTAAGTTTATAAGACAAATCTTGGTTCAGCCCTAAACGATCTGGAGTATGGGACACGACCATCTTCTTAAAATATCACGATCATTCGTTAAGGTTCCGCATCAGATTATCTCAGAACCATCTTCCGTTGTGTGGGGGTTCCGAGTTCGTCCTGATATTTATAGAAGTCCCATTAATCATTCTCTTGAAATAAATTTATGAATAAGTTCTTTAATACACTCATTCAAGAAAATCCGGAACGTTTTGTCATGATTTTCTATCTTATTTTGAAAATATTTAAGTTGTTTATTCTCGGTGTTAGGTCAGAAGTGATCACGACGTTCTCGCTGGTTTTTATGTGACATTGAAATCCTTCTGTTCCCCCTCATAATCCAATTTTGTAACCGTAAATAGAATATGTATGCAGCTCTTTTACACAGATAAGAATCTTATAGAGGATTGGAGAGAATATATGAAATGAATCTACCAACTTAATTTCTGATAAACAAAACAATCATCAATTTCAGAAGCGCGATAGCACAATCCGGCGACCTCCAGCCATCGTGAAATTAATTCTTACATAACGCGATAACGGCAAAAATCACGAGACCTGTCGATGTCTCAACGATTAGATGGAATGGTTTAACATTAAACCTCATTCCCTGCGACGATATCTCGACATCGATTCGATGTTTTGTTTCAAATAATGTTTAACAAAGGACAGTTCAGATAAGGCGTTTAATCGTTTCCCGCCTTTATCTGATGTGCCAGCATAGATTCTCCAGCCCCGTCCGCCAAGACATTATCACTGGCGTAAAATTGTCGGCTCAAGGGGGTTCGACTCACGCCGGTAATTTTTCACTGTTAATTGTTGAAGCTAAGTTGATAAACGAATACTATTTATTCAATATAACTGGACGTTTATAATCTTTCGTACAATTGTTTCTCTGTAAAATTACCAAATAATGGACTTATTTTTTCTGGAATTTGAAGTCAATGCGCGACTATTTACATAATATTTGCATATATAAAAGAGTGTTCGATTTGACACGTGTATTTTCTCTTATTAAGGGAAATTAGAGACATTTTATATTGCAGGAATCGTATTAAACTTGGTATTTTCGGTATAAAGTGAATATATTATACGAAAAATATAATCCCTTGCACAATGAAAAAAGCGCTTGTGTGACAGTTGCGGATCAGTGTCAATTCAAACGTTTTACTGACCCAAAAGGGGACGCGAAACTGTGGCCTTTCCGCGGGGAACTCAGCATCGTATTACATCATATTATGTGCCAAACTAGTAAACAAAAATGAGGATTAATCAGCCTTTATTACATTAACTAATGCACGAAATTACCTCAGCATCGTGAAATACGAGGAGACTTGTTATGTACACACAAAGTTGACGAGGAACATTGGGAGATTATGCATTTTTACAATGTAAAGACGCTTGTAATGTGCCGGAAGTTAATTCCTTCTATACAATTTTGGAAAAAAAGATAAAAGGATGGTGTAATTAATAACTCTTAGTATTTTTCTTTCACCTCAAACAAGACATGTAGTACAAGTACGTCGTTGTTATCCATTTTAATATGTAGTAAAAAGTTCTTTAGAAAATTATCAAAAATCTTTTGATTTTTTAAACAACGCAAAGTTGTAACTGAATTATAATTTCTTACTAAGTCACGACAAAAGGCAATGTGTTTCTTCACAATCGGTTGAATCAGGACATTGCTATGTAGAGATATCCTTATATAATCTGTAACGGTAGGACACCATCAAGGTATACCGCGATGATACTTCTGGGACATTCCTTACATTTGTATTTAAATCCATTAAATTCGATCGTTTCAGAACAGTTCTCCGAATTCACCTTTCTGATCTACTTATTTTGATACTGTAGTTGTCAGACATTATTGATATTAGGAAATTAGCCCAGGAAAGTTGTTTAACCACGCTGTGTTTAGTTGTTTAACCACGCTGTGTGTAGTTGAAGAAAAAAACGACATGTACAATGGAACAATTCTAGCATCCTCTGGAAACCCTTGTTTCTTACCATCTTAATTTTATAATTCCCCAGATAATATCTTGTATGACTTTCCCTGTTTTAGACACCATAGATTTCCCTACATATTCATGTATTGATTATTCATTAAGATATAAAATTTATGCCGTAGTCAGTTAAATTATAAGCACTATGAGGAGACCATCTCTGCTAGAACTTTTGGCCATCATTGCCTCTTGTGGCGGTCTTCATGTTGTACAAAAATTCGCTCGTGACAATAAACGTAGCCTTGCTACTTTTCCTCGTCTGATGTAGACTCTGTTAATTTGTTCTTTGATCTTTGTTTCTACGAAGGTCTGATTCTAATCCAGAGTGACCATTTAATCAGGAATTGGTCAGGCCAGACCGACAAAAAAACTCCCCAAAAAACAATAGCAGAGACGGCGTGCCCCATTACAAAGTCTGGAAGCAGGGACTTTTTGCTTTTTATCAGACGGTTTAATATTCCATTATCAGATTCCTACGCCGAGATACGATCATGAAGCATCCCAGATCTTGCTTGTAAGATCTAGGGTTCACATTATGCTATTACATTGACTTATTTCATTCCTCGCAGTCTGACTATCGTACATGGCGTATCGCCCCTGCTCTCCTTTCTAATTTGACAAATATACTCTGACAGGACTATAATACCAAAGCTTGTTTTTCTAACAAACTCCCTTCGGTTCGTCTCTGCGTTTTCTTTTATGTGCCTTTTGTACGTAAAATGTCTCTTGTCGCTACTAATAGTGGCAAAGTGGTTTTGGGGCGCCCGAAAGAGGCCCAGTTTATGTATATGGGTATCGGGTATCACACAACTTTTCTTTTGATAAAGAGGAGACCAATTAGAAGCATATTTCTCTCCTCATTTTCTTCGATGTTCTTTTCTTTTTGGAAAAGAGAGTCCTGCAGGCGATGAGGGGTCGCACTGTGTTATTTGATGATGTTTTGTCAGCATTAATTTCGACATTCCAGCGAAAGTCATCATTGTTGCCAATGGGGAAATACATTTTTACGGCCCGAATGCTCTCGCCTTCGTTCAATCGAGCGCACCCTACACAGTCCCTGTGACGTACATCAAAAAGCGGGCTGGCTTTTGGTTGGTGTGCTAGGGGGCCCTCGTCCAAGGCACATCATCATAAAAGTCGCGTATTGACTTGAATTTGGCTAGATACGATCAATTATTGTTCTATTGTTATTCAGAGGAAACTAGAGTTAATTGATGAAGGACGACTTTCAAGCTTAAAGACAAAAACCTTAGCGTTCCTTTCCCTCTGTTTGTCCCGATAACATCTCCCGTTTTCCTTGTGGAAGACGTATTAAATCAGCCATGAATCTTCCCGGGGATTTTGTGTTACAAAATGAAGGAAAATTCTCTATTTCGATAATACCAATATTAAGTCTAAATTATAAATCTTTTTAATATATAATCACATTACTGTTTCGTCTACGAGATTAATGTTCTAAAAGATATCTTTATTTAATTATCAATGGATTAATTTAAAAAAAAAAATACTGTTGATTTTCTCGTATTCTTATAAGTCATTTCTTTTAATTTGTCAGTTAGTAAAACTATGAGGGTGGTAACAATTATATATTTTTTCTACCCCAGAACAAAGAATAGTTTGAATAGTTTTTACCATATAAGATGGAAATCTAACAGAACTTATGTGATTTTTGCAAGACCATGATGTCAGTTGTGATTAGTAAAGATAATTTAGTAAGTATACAGTAGGGCTATTGTCTACCCAGAATCCTTAGATAAAACAGTTGAACAGTTGATTCTCTGATTGGTTCTGAAAAAATCTTTGTATGAACATCTCTCTTGATTAATAAGCCAATAGCCTATAAAATATTTAGTAGATAATTTGAAATAAAGTATGTATGCGTTATATATAACCTTTATTTATTTATATGAAGGTAAAATGGGAATAAAAAATGGCCCAAAGTGACAGTTAGATATTACACGTACATGTGCACCTCCTTGTATAAATCAACATTGAAACCGCACAAGATACATGAAACAATGAAATAATATAGTTACTCTACATGTTTTGGAGGTGCCTTACTCCAGCAGAGGGGAATAAAAAAAGATCTTCAGATATACTTCAAATTAACATTATCAATTGATTTTGGCTCTGTCTACTGATTGTAGTAATGAGAAGGCGTGAGTGAGGATTGTATATAATGTCCATGTTGGCATCAGACATCTAACAAAAAGAAAACAAATAACGCGGAGGAATTTAATTGTTTTCATTCCGATAAGAACTGTACACGAGTTTTGTTTTTATAGGTGTGAGAATTGCACCCTTTAGAACAACAAACAAGTGGCGCAGGCCCGCCCCTATATGCCTTCAGGGACGATAACTACTTTATAACTCCTTTACCGAAGTGGAGATAAAAAAGTTTATCTTGTACCGAAACATATATAATTTAGCAACCGTAACGTTTTCCTCCAGGGTTCGGTGGAGAAAAGTGAAAATTCGTGATCGGTGTCTGTTTAGATTTGATAAAGATCAGCTCAGTCAAACTGCTCTTATCAGCTCTTAAGATATATTTTGTGGTGTTATCTGTCGTCCCATCTCTTCTCAAAGTAAATAACCACATTCCTTTTGATAGAAAACTACAAAAATAAATCTAAATGTCAAATGCGTTTTTAAAGTCAGTTTTTGAATATATATTTTTCTTATTTTGTTAGGGGAAAAGATATATTTTTGAATAAAATAAGCAAGATGGTCATAAAAATTTAACTACGAATTTTTAAAAAGATAGTGCAAGCTAAATATAGAATTTCAAGTATGCATACCGGGTTTAATAGTGGCGATGAAAGAACTGCAATATTTCTTGATTCGGTGCATTTGGTATGTTTTTCCTCTCTCTCTTATCGCTTTCTTTTTGTATCAGCGACCTTGATCACTCTTTCTGCTCCCAAAGATAAGCTTTTTGCTGCTCATGAAAAATTAATGCGGAACCCCGAGTGTTGCCCCGTGGTCTTTTCAGTTTTTATAGTGTTCCAATCAGTGCATAAATTAGCTAGAAGCAGGAGGCCTTTTCTGCATTTTGTTTTAATGCATTTTTTTTCTCATGCAATATACATGTATACTCTATTATTACATTTTTTATTTAATTTAATACCATATGCATAAGTCGTTCCTTCTTTTTTATGCGGTAAATAAAAATTATATATTTACATAGATCTTTTCTTTTTATACACTGTAGTACTATATTTCTACAATTTTACAAAGAGTTACAATATTAAGTCAATTTGTTCAATGAAATCCATGAAACATCCTATAAAACAAGGTTTTCAACATATATAGTATCAGCTTTTAAAAAACTTGTACTTTTCAATGAAATAAGGACGTACATATAAATGCAAAACTCCCATAACAAAGATGAAAGTCTTTCATTCATATTGAAAATCAGATCACTTTTATCAAATGTGTTTATGGACATTAAAAAGATCATCTGTTTGTAAATTAACATATGAATCGCCAAGTCGGACGGTAGAAATTCACACACTTTTTCAATCAAAATAATAATCTGATCTTTTTGAAATACTAATATCTTCCGAGATATTGAATATTATAAAGGCGGTATCTTAAGATGAATGTCACGATAGTTTTTAGGGGCGAATAAGTCATTTAAATCATTCTTAAATAAGAGACAAATAACTTTTACCTCCATGTATGGGAGATATCTTGTGGGAGTGGATATCGGGTTTATTACGAGTAAAAATCAAATTTGGCCGTGAAAACGATTTTATTAAGATGTGAAAAAACACAGTTGTGGCCTATTTTAGATTTAAATTTTGCTTTGAAAATGCTGAGAACAATGTACATATCATTTTACTTGTATTTAACTCTATTACAAAAGAAGAATATTTTATATTCAGAATGCATCTTTGATGTTAGGTTTGTTTGTTTAATATTTTTAATCTCTCTCTCTCTCTCTCTCTCTCTCTCTCTCTCTCTCTCTCTCTCTCTCTCTGGGCTTATTCTGTTATCTCCTTACATACATATTCATGAAGCTCAAACTGATCATTATCATATAATCTGCAGTTCGATCTGTATTGAACAGTTTATGCTTCTAGGCGAGAAATAACCTTCAACGGATTAAGCAAATCTTTTGATTAATCTAAATTAACATATATAATTCCCTCTTAAAGCATCATTTGGATTAGCAATGCGCTGCGGTGTTGAATTTTAACTTTTGTTGTAGAATTGGTGCATGCTTTATTCTGTTTCTGCGTAGTACAGAGGGCTTCTACGGGGTACATATTGATAGATTTATAGCGCGATCATTTACACTAGGATTTAATGCTCATACATCTAAATAAACCCTTGCGAAAAGAAATAAGTCCATTCTAACGTGGAAAATTTACAAACGGTCAAAATGAGTGATAGGACATGTGACACATTTATCAAGTTCATGTAAGTAAACAAATGAATAGATGAGAACAAAGAATGGTATGGTTTGAACATATTTTATTGTACAATGAAATAGGCCTACAAATGGTTTGAACAACGTACTGGGTTCTTACCATTAACAAAATTACAACTGTCTGTGTATTAAGATCAAAATAGTAAGTACATAGATATGCATTTGATATACATAAATGTATACATTAAATAATTGAATACATGTATATATAAATACTTCTTGTTAAATTTTGTTCTATGTTGTAATACTTAAGGAAATCTACCACTGTCTCTAATATGTAGCTGAACATATGAAAAAATACATTAGTTGAGCTTGATATTCAACGGACAAATCAAGATAATAAAAATGGAATCCTAGATAAATAATTCATAATAAGTTTATTTGTGAATGTGGCAATAAACAGATACTTTTGTTGATAATGTCGTTTAATCAATGTCTTAAAAATTATAGATAAATTAATATATGTCGGCTGTGAATATAAAATCAAAATAACTATAACCTGGATGTGACAAGAAATAAATACGTTTTGTTGTTAATGTCTTTCAACAAATGTTTTAAAAATAGATATTGTTTTTAATGTCTAATTGTCATTAAATTTTTTTGGGAAAACAAAAACTAAATAAATAAAGGTTACCACTGGAGTCCTAAATTTTGCAATCATTTATTTCCAATTACTGCTGTCGTTTCGAACACAACAATAAGTTAATTGAAATCAAATATAACCCCCAAGTCATAAACAATTGTTATGAATTACATATTTCCGCCTTTTGTCACTGAACAATACTAGGTAATTACCTATCCGTTCTCTAGTTTCTTTCCGCTCTCTGTTACCTTGTCAATATACCTTTAAGAAACAGTCTCGTGTCATACCTTTCGGGACATATCGTGAATTATCGTTGACAAGCATAGAACTCCCCGATTGGCAGTATTTTACTGCTTCCTTCCGTTTATATATAACGGACCTCGGTAAATTTCATCTCAAAAGTGGGCAATTTAATTGGCGAAATTAAAGTCATCATGAACAGGAATGTTTCCCGATTTTTTTAAACTAGAGGCTGCTTTTGAAAAATCAATAAATAATTTTCCGCTGATCGTTATCAGAGAGATGAGATTATCGCCATAGATAAGGTTCATATTGAAGAATGCGATGAATTTTATATCATGGGACGATCTAATTGCAGTATTGTGCTAAAATTTTCCTTGCTCGGCACAAAATAAAAACGAAGGAAAAGTACAAGTGATTTAAATCCAAAAATTCAAAAGAGAATTTAAAAAGAGTGAAAAATCCAATCGAAAGTCTTTGATGAAGTGAATAAACTTCGTCTTCGTGTTTTTACAGAATCACGATCCCGACTTTTTCTCACGAGCGCCACGCCGTCTGTCGGTCGTCGCTCCTCCTCATTATCTGTCGTGTAACGAGTCATCACCAGAGCCCGACCGGATTGATCTACACACGGTAATTATTCGGAACCTCACCAATTCGCGAAAAGCATGTCGTTTTCGACATCGGAATTATGTGTTTACTAGTTTGTCTGACTAGCTTGGTATCCTTTGATCTGTATTTTGATGAAGATAATATCAGTATGATTATCTCAAGTGATTATCTTTAAGTGTCCGATTATTATCCCTCGTTACATTCTCAGCGCTCTCCCTCCATCAAATGGTTTGTGGTATATGAGAGCAATGGTGCATAGATTATCAGCTGAATTTATCGTCTTTTTACACAGTTTTCATCAAATTTACCCTTTTCTTTTTAAGTTTTCTAATGCCTTTTTTTTTCAAACAAAATTTCAGTCAGTTCCTCTTGAAGTTTCTTCAAAAGGCCACCAGCTCATCATATGTACTCGAACATCTGTAAACAATTCTATTTTATAGCTTCATAAAGTTTTATTATCAAATTTTGATTAATCGAACAGCTAGGGCTACTTGGGAAGCGATGTAATCTCCTGGGGCGGGTCATCTCCCCCTTGTATCAGTATTTTATGTTTAGAGTAGAGAACAGGTGCGTACTTTAATAAATTGTTCATGAAAATATATACATCTCTGCGCATCTTCAAGAACACGCACTTTCCTCTCACATTGTTCATCTTTCCTGATGTAAACAGATTATCTTTAATAATTATAACCCAGTGTATTTTCTAGATAGCTAAGACTTTACCGAAATAATGTCAAGTGTCATCTGAATTTCTATAACTATGTTTATCTATATTTTTTTGTTTCATCTTTTAATGTACACGTGCAATCATGATATGATATATCAACATCAATCCTTTCTTAGATAATATTTGAAATTGTTTTTGAATTTAAGCTGCAAAGTTTACAAAGTAAAATTTTGTTTACAAAATGTGATTTTATCAAATTTCCAAAAATTCAAAGTGTTTTGTTTGTTTCCCTCAGGCAATGTAAATTGTGCATGAGGTACAAAAACAATATTTTGACAAATTTATCCATACAGTATCTGTGGTGAACATAAGATTTACAATTATAATTATTAACGATGGTGCAATTTATCCTATCAATACATTTTTATGATGTGTAGATTAAATGTAATAATGCTGAGTTGCGAACAAACCTTCAATATTCTTTGCCGTGCTTTATTTGTTCTTCGGTATCGCAGTACACCTATTTTGGTATCAGGTATTCTCCGATCCAGTCCAATATGGTCTTTATGTGTGGAATATTCTAATGAAACCAATTTACTTTTACCATTATGTATACCTTTTATATCATTCGTATTTTTGAATTATCTGTAAATTTATTGCTTTCATTTTGTCAGGTCTTGTATTTTTAACTTTCTAAAGCCTGATTGAAATTTAAAAAAAACCTCATTTACATATAGATTTCTTAGGGAGAGGAACTAGTAAGTTGTAAGAACTTTTTTCCTATCCCCTTGGTTTATTCAATTAAATATGTTCAAACTAAATATACTTCTGACAAACACAAAGCTTCAAATCAAGTTGTTAAGAAAACTTTAAATAAAGCTCTTTTCTAAAAAATAATTTATACCCCCCCCCCCAAAAAAAATATAATTTAAATTTTGAATTTAAAAGAAAAATGTATATACGATATATTTTCCTTTAAAAGGTTTAATATAAAAGTGGTTCAAATTCATCAGATTATTTTAATGAAAAAATATCAAAATTGGTTTACAAAAAAGGAATATATTACTTGACAAATTAAATCAATTGATAAGTATAAATGATGATAAATGATAAAATAGTTCTTTTTCTAAATTTCTTTTATACAAATATAAATGACAAAAAATATAAATTATCATTAAAAATATTGTATAAATTATACATGATAGCCTAAAAATACTTGAACTAATAAATGGAAAACATAAACAACAGGATATTTATGTATAGGTATATACCTAATCAGAAATTTACAGATTATTAATATACCGAAAAAAAACCTTTTTTTCTGTTTTGATCCATTTAGGTTTTAAATCCGTTTGTACATTGAAAAATAGAGTCAGTTTGGTTAAAAAAAACCCATTGTATTTGGTTTTGAACATATTTTTATTGTACAAAATTACAACTGGGATTGGGCACAAGTTCAGAAACTTAGACCGCCCTCTCCCAAAACAAGTATATAATACAGAAAAATAATGTATACACAACATGTAAGGTCAACAGATCATATGACAGTTATATATAAAATTTGCAATGGTGTACAAACATCAACTAAAACATTGTATGTCAGTATGACAGTCTTTAAATAAAAAATAAAATATATTTTTTGTCAACTGTTTTCTCTGAATGATTCTGTTCCATTTGATTTTAAACATATTGTTTAATCGAGAATGATAAGTTTTAGCGAACTGACAATAGGCTTTTTCATATACACAATACGTAAGACAATGGGAAAATACCAATAAAGACAAATGCTTATACAGAATACATATTTAGTCTAGTGGGGAGCATGATAAAGTTGTAAGAACTTATTACCAAGCAGTCTGCATATATATGGACGTACGTATAATGTAATATATGGTATGTTAAAAACAAGCAAAGAGCTGAATAACATCTAACACAGTTAGTTAGTCATGTGTTTAAACCCTCCTGAATCCATGCCTCCCCCCCCCCCCCCCCCCCGGACGGGGGACCAGGGCCCCCGTTTCCACGTTTATCTGTTATCAGCCTCACCCTGACATTAACAAGCTACAAACCCTTTTATCTGCTCTTGATTTCTACTTTTACATAAGAATCCGGACAGGAACAAGGCGAGAGAAACGTTATTATAATGTCTCCGTAGAACAACTGTGACAGTTCAGAGTTCTGGGGGAAAACAATGTGTGCCGGGACTTAATTGCCTCGGGGTAAAATCACAGTACGGTTTGTTTTATCAACCAAAACTTAGGTACTTGTATTTGTTAAAATGAAACCATGTTTGTATTTTGTGAGTATTTTTCGTCCATGTTTATAACTAAAACCGTGTTAAATAATGTTTGGTAAAGAGCTATTTAATGTTATTGTGTGCATAATATTAAAATATGTGAATACAGACACAATAATGTCTCAAGAAGCTTAACCCTGAGGTTTCGTAAATTGTGTGATCAACTTGGCAAATGAACCGAGTTTCTTTTTGTGCTGAAATGTCGATTTTATGTTAAATTCAGAATAAATATTAAGAGTTTTTATTTTGCAAAAAAAGTAGTGTCTTTAGATAAGTCATTTAAAGATTCTAAGCGTTTAAAAAAAAGTGAATTCTTAGTTCGAACTTATCAAAAAATTATGTTAAAGAAAGTTGTCATGTGAGATGGTGTATTTTTCTATTAATATTTACATTTTTCAGTGTCTTTGTGATAACACTACGAATTGATTTTGTAACGTATATATGGTCCAATACATTTCATCAATGACTATTTTAACATTTAATCGTACAATTACTTAAAATTATATAAATATAAATAATAAGGAATCTTTGTTTGAATATTATGAAATGATCGGGCGTGATCAATTCTATCATAAAGCCTCTCGGGCTTTATTGGATTTGATCACCCTCGACCGTATTTGATCACCTCATAATATTTCTTATTCCTTAATTATCCGCACAATGAATATAATTTTATTACACATGTATCTTTTGCTTTTTTCTATCCACTCAACCATTGGTTTTTTTTAAATAAAAATATTTGTAAATATGCGTTTGTCAATTAATTGTATAAATCAAGAATAATAAAGAATTTCATTGAGGAATATTAAAACATTTATAAAGCTTTAACTTTAAATGAAAAAGGCCGCGTTGTATTCTTTATTCAAGTATGTATTTTAGAAAATTCTTCTATTTAGAAATATTACATCGTTAAAAGTAACAAAAAGCGTAAGATCTTTAACTATCTCTATTATACTTTGTTGTGGTGAATATTTTATATTTTACCAGAAAATCACCGATAATTAATAATAATAATAATTAATAAAATGACGGCTTTGTTTTCTCTTTTTCAGAAAGAAGATTTCCCAGAAAGGACTGTATACAAAGGAGATGAGCATAATTTATTATGAATAAACCAATGGGATTAAAACAGGAAAGAACAAATCAAAAATGATAACAAATTATTTATTAAAAAATGTAAGAGTTCTTAATTATGTTTTACTTATACATATAGAAATTCATATTTGTTTGATTTTTATGCATTAAAGTTAAACAAATATATATGAATATCTTATATCAAATGTTGTGAGTCAAAAGCAATGTAAAATAGTAATTTCAAATCACATAAACTTTATTAAAATTCTTAATCGTAAATATACACCGAAGTTATAGATCGGTAATCAACTTTTATATATTAAACAGAATAAATATTACCTTTCCTTTTTTGGGTGTGTTGTTTTCCTTTTGAATAAACAATAAGTAATTCAATTCATTATTTAATGACATATGAAACGGCCAATATGTTTTATCATTTATCTAACTATACTGTGTTGTTTACTAAATGATGAACTGTAGATGATATCAAACTGGTCGTTTACTTTTTATAAATTTCCTACAATTTATTCACCAGCGAACGAAAAGAAAAACAGATTTTAAATGATAGATAAAAGAGATGTATTAATTTGACATTTATTGTGTATTGATAACTACAAAAACTCTAACGGGTATGTAACGGATTACAACTCCTAAGATAAGACAGTTACATGTTCCTTTTTCTGATATATCTTATCCTGATAACCGAGTAATCACTGGGTAAAGTGTTCAGTCGTTAAACACCTCGATAATATCACACCGAGGCTAATTGTGCGGTGTTTGGGCGGCATTTATTTCTTTGATATCATAAGAATTATGCAAAATTTTGAAGACTTTTAAACTTTACAAATCAGGTTGCAAGAATGGCAGCAAACAATGGGGGGTGTGATGAATATTATCTGATTAAAATATGCGACTGTAGCATGTAAAAGGACATTCTCTGACGGACTGACTCTATAGATCTTCGTTGGTAGAAACATTTGCATTAATTCGAACAAACCCGTGTAGCATCAGCTTACAGACGAAGCGACATTTCTAGGGATTGCAATGATGGGACAGACAAAGCATTCGATTATTCAATGGTTGATTTCGTGTCGGCAGAACTATTTGCTACATGAACTTATCTTCCATCCAAACAAAGATTTCAATTGACAATGATGCATGGCTCATTGAAAAGCCATTTCTTGACTTATTCAGCCACTAAATAGAAGGTATCTTCTAAATCTCGCGAGACTTACAACGGTAATTCGAGTATTTAGTGGATTCTCTATCTGTTTACCATGATCTTGATTCTGAAGGCTTGTGATGTTGATAAAAAGAGTTTATCTGGTTATCGTTTGTTCATTTATTTACACAACCACTGCCTTTTAAGATGTGTGTGGTTGATTAGGAGATTTGCTTCCATTCTAATTCACATTCTACATAACAGCATCGTCTCGCTCCATCTCTCACCAATAAGGTTTAAAGTTTTACATGCAACTAGATGGAAAAGGCAGATAACCGTTAAGAAAAATTGTGTGAAAATTGGGAAAAAATGCAACACACGGAACATGTATAAAAGGATAAACTTTGTCAACACAATACGCATTTACATTAAAGCAGCGGAGTGTTAAGGCAATGATCATGTTCCAAAAAATGTCAGAGTACCCGTCAATAATGGAGGAGGAATTCGCCTGAGCATGGATCACCCAATGATGTCCCTGTGTTCCGTACGGTGGAGGACACAGTTTTTGTGGGTTACGGCACCGTACCAGTAAGAGTCTGGGTACCGTCATGCTTGAATAAACAGCCAACCATCCCGTCATGCATGGTGGTTCCCGAACCTTTATACATGTAACATTCCAGGGCCGTCTTGGAATAATACATTAAACCACAATTTATCACTGGCGCCGAAGCAATTATGATTTAACTATTTGACTGCTAATATATTTGTCTGGATTTCTCCCCCAAAATGCCATTCTTGGTTCAAGCAGTCAATCTTTTTCTGTTTCTGACGAATCCGCCTTTGGCATAGTTACGCGCAAATGTACTTTACAAAAGGTGCGACCCAGTTTAGCAAAATATATATGCATACATTGTACATATGTTATTATGGTTTAGACTGGAAAAATCATAGGTCAATATATGTAGACAAAATTCTCCAGTATGAGAAATAAAACAACGACAGGAGAAAGGTGTTGCCTTTACAATGTCAAACTTGTAAATTCGACGCTACTAAAATACATAGCCGTTTATCACCACCAAAGTGCCATTAAACCATACAATAAATGGACGCTATGATCTAGTCTATGGGTGTCGTATTCATAATTGTTTCATTTTTTATCTCGAAAGAACACAACAAAAGAAAGAAAATACAACAGAATTCTCAAACAAAATGGTAAAGTAGCAGTATTTTAAAATAATTATTTCAAGTATTACATTGACACTTGAGACATTTAAATTCGAGAAGAATAAAAAATTTAGTACACTGAATTTACGTAATATTTAATTTTCATTTTTTTGAATTCAATTGTATTACTAGTATATATTTTTTCAAAACATTTTATAACGGATTTAAATCACACAAACATTTATTCCATAGGTCTACAAATACTTTACAATGTACATCTTCCAATAATTTTCCTTTTATTTGGAATCGGATGAATCACGATGAATGTTGATAAAATAAATTCATGCATTAAATTTGTTCACCATAAAACCCAGCGATTCACAAATATGTTAATATCTAGACAATAATTTTAAATCAATATCGGATCATCCTTACATTTAAAAAGATTTTACAATCTAAAAAAATTAGAATGATGTCTAAAAAAATGTAAAGATAAAAAATATTTCAAAATACATAAAAAATCAATTATAAAATTTCAGAGAAAAAAAGGTTAACCATAAAATACATCAATGAATAGAAACTTCAATTAAAAATTCTTACAAACCAAATCAGAACATACATTTCATTCATAAAACTATAAGTCATTGGTGCTAAACTACAAATATTATCTAATTGAAAATGTGTTATTTTTTATGTAGTAGCCTTGGAGAATAACTATAGTGATATAACACAACGAATGGTTAGGATATTATCAATTTTCCATTATCTCTAACATATGTACCTAGTTACATGATAATTTGCTAACAAGTAACGAAATATTTAAATATAACTAACTTTTTAATGAAATGCAAAGTCAAATCAAAAGTAAGAGAGGGCGTTAAATCTAAAAAATAGATGAAGTTCTGCACTTTGACGAATCGTTTCATATTTCCATGAAAATTTAAACACCTCTAAAAGTAGAAATTCTTTCCAACTCTACAGTTCTGGAGACATCAAGTTCGTCGTTTTCATCCAAAAAAAGCAACAATGCAAGGAGCGTTTTATTTTGGTTTAAGATAGTGTTTCTTACATAATCACTGTTAAGATTGTCATATTTATAGGTCTTTCTTTTTAATGTAAAAAAAGAAAGAAAGAAAAAAAACAAACAAAATGATGCAAAGAAACGATTACCTTGTAAAACATTGAGTATAAATGAAACAAAAAATATTCTTACTAAACTAATTTTCTTGCTGCAAGCATGCATTTTATATCTTAAAATTGAAACAATAAAATTCGGTTTTGTAATTCAACAAAGATAATAATACAGGTAGAAACATACTGAAGATGCATCAACTTTGGACGTAGAATCGTTTGGACAGCAATTTAAAGTCTTTATGTCTGAGACATCAGGACAAAAACCCAAATAGAACATGATTCACTGGGAGCTTTTGAGGAAGAAATGACTGACAGAATGTTACCATTTGACTTCATATAAAAAACAGCACAAAATGTCTGCTTGGCGACAGGCAGTCTATACCCTGACATGGAGGCTGCCCAAAAGAATCCCACTCTAACACAGTCATATGTAAGAATTCAACTCTAGCATAGCTGTTAGTCAGAATTTGACTCTAACACGTACAAAAGAAAGAGGAACCCGGCGTTTGTGTGACTACAATATATTTCTGCCCGTATGACGAACAAAAGCTGTGTCGATGAAGTTATTTTCACTGTGCATCTCATTTGCATAATATGAAACATTGTGACTCTCATAACTCATAGCAAAAATTACATAACCTTATTCTGTCTTTCTGTCTGCATATATGAATTGTATATTTCGACACATTAAACTTATTTTTAGACGGCCTGCCTCAATTTTGACAATTTTATTTTAAAAATCCCTCTTTTGAAAGAGTCGTATACGCATAAACAGTAAATGTATAGTAAAAGATTGCTTTAATTCGTATCCCAGTATTTTATTTCAATCGTAAATCCGAAATAAAAATTTGATGAAAGTATATCTGCTGTGTGGATAGACACAGTGTTGATAAATATCTCTCTGAAGTAGACTAGTTCTAGCCTATTCAATACTTTTTATTTGTATACAGATGATTTTGCAACACCCAGAAATGATATCCCAAACATTGACATAAGGGGTCCAGGAATCATAATGCGTTTAAGCACCTGGTAAATTCCCTATAATTGTTACCAAAATTATCAAAGACTCTTTGAAATAGATATCGTTTGAAATTAAACATCAAACAGTTCTTTTTAAAATACAAATGCATATTAAACTGCCTCTAATTTGTACATTTTCAATGACCTTTCCGAATTCGCCTAAAATGTGGTCATTATATTCGGATAATGGAGCGGTTCAAATGCCATGCTGGATGAGTCCCAGGAACATTGCATGAACTCTGCAGAAACTATCTGGCTTCCTTTGATCGTTAGAGAAACAGAAAGGTCGGAACAAAGGTCATGGCTTGTTTGTATGTTTGAGCAAAAACAACGGGAATAATCCCCAACACCTCGCACAGATGTGTGCATATGCATGCATCGTATGCGCAATTTTTATGGTTGTATGACACGTAACGACACAGAATTTTAAAATAAAGAATGGGATTATACAGAGAGACAAAAGGTGTGGTAACACAAAATGTAGTTGTGTTAAATGCAGGATATGCCTTCAAAGGATTCTTTTCATGACTGACCTTATACATGTACAATGGAAGTCAAAGAATGAATGAGTCCCAGACTTTTGGAATGAAAGGACAGAAAACTTACGTAACAAAGAGAAATGACACGAGCGTCAAAATGTTTCTAACTGAAATAAAGGTCTGGCTCACCTGTAGATTTGTTTTTTTTGTTCTCACTAATTCTCGTCTCAAAGTACCAAGTACCCAGGTCACACTTTTCCCGTGTGTCCCAAAGTTAACCATAGTCAAAATTCAACATTTTTTTTAAAAATATGTAATATCATAAAGATACCAACACGGATTTTTAATTCATAACAAATATTTTGTAGACATACAATGGTTATTATTCGTTTTCTACATACTTGGAACAAGACAGATTTTTATATTGTGTTACAAGCAGTACGATGTAGGTTTCTACAGATGACGTAGTTTTGAATGAAACACTTTAACTTCTTGATTTCCCACACTCAGATAGCTTTCCTAATCGCATTAATCGACGAATGTGCAAAGAGCATGCACTTGATTGTGAAAGAAGAAATAAATAAGATTCCTTCCCAAAATTAAAACTTATTTCTGATTTTCTTCGTTTGAAATTTCATAAATCCCCCAGTGGGGAAGACTCATTCAAACACGATTTATTAACACCAAATTATTGCGTTATCATTCAGAAATACCATCGCTAAACAAAGTCAAAGGTAGATTAATTAAGCCAGCAATTTTCATCTTTAAAAGTTGTTTTTGATTCCATTGAATAAATGTTCAGTACTTGGGATTGTTTTTGATGTCTATCATCAGTACATCTCGCGCACCTGCTGTAGAGCGACACCCCGCGGCGAGAGGGAATAACCCGAGGAGAAGTGAAGAGAAACATTGATCTTATGCTCACTCGCTTCGTTTTCGCTGATGTTAATCCTTTGATATGTACATGCATTGTGGCTTAATTACCCACGGGGCTAGCAGGAATCTCACGGGAATTTATCATTGCTTTATAATACTTTGATACATATACCAAGCGGAATTGAAATTTGAAAACCTATTTTGATAATATAACCATTCGAGTAAACAAATTCCTATATGTATGTCTTTTAATACCAATTGTACTAAATTAATTGAATTTATTTAAATGCTTCTGGTATGTCTAGAAATTACTAAGATTAATTGACTTGGATTGTACTTTTAGGTCTGACAACTCTAAGTTGATGTTATATAGATAGTTATCATTAAAAGGTTCTTCTGGCCGATTAATTCATTTGTCTGATAATTCGCCAAAACATTCTTACTGTCAATTACAGGTGTCAAGAAATAGAAAGCCTTGACTTTCATTCGGTCTTTTTTCCACAAATAAGATTGACAAATACCTATCTTCTATGTACACATGTATGTCCCCTATTTAAACCTTTGAAACCAGAGAAGACAGTCATAATTCATAACAAAAACTTAAAATTAGAAACATCTATTGAAATCAAAATCAGTCAAAGTAATTTATGAATTCTTAGACGATAATTATCGCGGGACTTTATCGGTGGAACTTTGTTACGGGGTCAGTGGATATGGACAGGATCGTGCTGGCCCCTACAGGTCGATGTATGGGGGAGAGGTGGCGGGGAACGGCGGGGAGACATCTCACCCCCAGGTCTTTGTTCCAAGGGTGTCGGACACAAAACCTCGGGTCAGGGGTCACTAGACCGAACAGATTAACTTATTCTTTTCAAGGGCCTGTGAAAAAATGGCGATAAATTACCCCTATTTATTTCAGTTCCCTTTGTTTTTGTTGGGTTTTAACTCTAAATAAGTAGGAACTACAGGAGAGATCGCCGTTTGTAAATGAATGTTTGTGGAAATTGCAAAAGTCCTCAAATCTCAACAACAATTCCTCCTTTCAGTTTGGGTCCATTTTGTTTGACGTTAACTAATTTTTTTAAAAAAATATTTTTTATCCCTTTTATTGTTTATAATTACCAATATTTTTAGGAAGACAAAATAAAGTACTTCTCAACAGTTTTGATTATTGTGATTTAATTAATTAGCAAGTGTGATATAAATTCAATGTCTAGAAACATTTAAATATCTGCAGTGAATATAACCAAACAACTGACTGGTACACAGGTGATGGGGACCACCACGAAACTCCACGGAATTTGAAGTCCCTTTTATACCAAATATTAAACCTTGTCATAATGCATATAAAAATCAAAGTACTAAAAGTACTTTACTTTGAGCTAAGCTTTGACAATTTCTGTTTCGGTTTAGGAGGAAGACGAAGAAAACCCGTATAACAGAGTTGAACGCATTAAATTACAGTAAGAGTTGACTGTCAAGGACAATGTGTTTTGACATGTATTTTGATGTAGTATTCTTCAATAAATATTCATGAGCACATGCAGGGCTTACCGGTGAAAATTTTCGTGAAAACTCCATTCATATAATTTATTGAGAAATAACCTGTTAATAAGTGGGTTTTCAGTCATGGACATCTTCTCGAAAAAATGCCAATGCTCGTTCTTTTTTCATACAATGGAGTAACAGTCACTTGCCATCAGTTTTACAATACTCAATTGCACGTTGTTATTTGGCAACATTGCGATGAAACTTCATTAAAAGTTTTGTAGAACTATTTAGGTATTCATGTAAGAGATTTTATCATTTTTCAATTTTGCCTAGTTCATTAGAGGCAGGATATCAAACAGTCATCCAGTTGTAAAGTATAGAGAAACTAGAAAATAAAAATGCATATTACAGCAAACAAATTATTTCTTCACAGGTGCATATTGTGTTTTCGTATTGGATAGAAATAACTGTGATGGGATTGCATGAAGCTGCAACAGAGGACGATCGAAATTGATTTATTCTGAGAACATTTACTGTGTTGCACTACCGTCGTAGAGAGGATTAACAAGATTATCGGAATATTAACACAGTTTCTGTTACCCCGTTACCTTAGTGTACAAACTCTCTCTCTCTCTCTCTCTCTCTCTCTCTCTCTCTCTCTCTCTCTCCGTAGATACAAACATTCTATAACTTAAGGCATAGTACTATGTACTTTACACAATTATAAGCCGGGGGTAAGTGTAGCGATGTAGGCTACACTCTTCCTTTACAAGTCTGTTCTATGTGTACTATTCCATGTCATATTTCAGGAAGATCGGTTGGGTATCGGCATATAATCAGATTCTTTCAGAAAGCTTTATTATCTTTACAGTAACAACCATAAGTTTTATTTTTTTTAATCCTAATGTGCATTACAGACGGCGTGAAAGCTATTTTTCAGCGACTCCGGACTGTAGATATACACACTCAGATAACTGCAGAATAAGTTGAAGTTGTCGAAAGATAAACACTTCAAACATGGAGTATGCATGTCCCTCCCAAATCTACATAACACCATCATTGCTAATTGCTATATATGAACAAACAAGTGTTTTGACATGGAATTGCTTTGTATCGGGCGATGCCAATATTCGATGCGGAGCGGTAAAATTATTTTAATCAAATATCGCCGTTAATGCAATATCCCTAATGATTACTGAATCCCTTTTAGATAAAGTGAAATAAAAATAAAAATAATCGTCCATCGGCACTAATCTTTGGTTTGTAATACCAAAATGCCATTTTGAGTGTCCGTTGATTCGATTAGATGAGTACGATGAAGCTGCACGCTTATCCCATATTAAGGAGCGATAGTAGAGATAGGGTTACATAATGACATTTCGATAGCATTACGCAAATTGTCTCAACCCTGTGATGGAATTTGTCCCTATTCCTATCATTGATATATCTCTCAAAACTCTAAATGTTTCGATTTCCAACTAATATTATTACCATGATGCCCTTATCAAGATGGCACCCGTCGAAACCCCACTTTGCGATTGTCGCAATAGGGATCTGAGTTTTCTTTTGAAGTGAGCTTCCGATAGAATCGTACATGTAAATGCAGAAGTAATTCAATTTAACATCGCATCTAGGAAATGTGCACGGCTATGTTCTCTCTCCAAAATGTGGTAATTTGTTATCAAGTCAATGGCTACCGGGGTCTGGGGACCGGGAGTTTGTTTGCTTGATTATTTGAGTGGTTTCTGTAGAGGTTTATGACCGTCTAGGGAATAAAACACTATTGTTGAACTCACGTGCAAAATTCATTGGTTTCATTCACCGGATCTGTTTTCAATAAATTTCCAAACATTTGTATTTAATTAAGTCAATGCATTGTTTCTTGATTAAGAAAAAATAAAATTACGTGGATTTACATTTCACGGTGTATCAAGACAGGTTTTCCAATTTGTCCTAATTTCGAAAATTTGAATAATTTTTTTCGAAAGAGGAAACCGTGTTGTGTCCCAGAAAACATTTACAACTTTTTCTCAGTTTACTACATTATCTTTTTTGATCGGGTTCGGATAGGAGCGTTATCTATGTGTGCATCATCAAGCTTTGAGAAAACAGGTGCGAGGCTATCAGAATCTTCTTCACACGTTGTAATCCAGCAATGGGCAAATCTGTAAAAAGTATTAAATACTTTCAATGAACGTACAAAAAATATAACGAGGTTCTGAATAGCCGTGTGACGCTTGATTTTGTAATCGTTTACACAATCTGATTAATTTTCCGTCAATCAACCTTTTGGTGGAGTACCCTGCCGCATGCATACCTAGGTATAACTGGGCTGAGTCAGCGACATACAGGGCCCGATCTCACTAACGAGGGCTTTGTGTTTCTTCAGTTGAGAGTACGGACTGTGCATGTGGTTTGTTATTTATTTACCCACATCAACGTTTTGCTTTCTTTTTCCCTCAAGAAAACGGCAGAAGAGACAACGGCTTTCCCTCGGTGTCACGGAATCCCTCACAATGCGTGCTTCTCTAAGATTTGATTCCCTCCCAAAGTGAGAGGTATTATCAAATCTTACATCTAGATAAGGACGAAGATAAAACGATAAAGCGACTTACACATTTCAACAAATCACACGCTGATGATTTTATTTAAAAACTACAGTTTATTGGAACCTTTGTGTTCCGTTATCAACCGATCGAAGATGTCACGATCCTCAATACGTTTGCATGTAGTTTTTGGGATAATGTATTTTTTAAATAGACAAGATTTAAATTCCGGGACATATTACTCATACAGAATAATTATATTCCTTTCTTTATCTACGAAATAAAGTTATATTCGCTGTATCGAATACCTTAAACATTGACTCGATGAACTCTTCGTTCTTGACGTCTCCAAAAGGGTTCGAATGACCTCCGAACAGTCACGTGACTTGCGTTAAGTTGACGACATTAACAGACAACTCGTAACCTGCAAATTATATTGTCAGAATAGGAAAGGTGATCCCCCCGCTCTCCTCTGTTTTTACCTTGATCACTCATAAAACTTTCATGGCCGACCAGACACTTTGGACGGTTGGGTTCCACCTTTGCTACACGTCCGTGGAACTTGGATTTTGCATTTTCTGTTAAAAAACGCAAATATCACATTGTGGTCGTACCGCATTACCCAGATCTGATAAATATTGGATCATCCTGACACCACCCTTGGGTCCCGCGGTCACTAAATCAGACCGAGGCTGCGTGTCCATAAGTAAGCCCCGGTTAGGTGTTGCTACACAAGACAGAATCGGCAGATTATCGGCAGATTATCACAGTTTGATGTCTTTGATGACCTTGACTCGGTATCAGCTCATCATATCAGAGAACATCACGATTTCTCTTTTTCTGTCTCTATTTTTATTGTCAGGTAACAGCTGTTTTTTTTATTTATATATTTATATCGCATCTCATTCTAAATGAAATATACCCGGTATTACAAAGCTGGTTAAAAAAAATCGAAAATGTGGTTTTAAAAATTTGCTATATCACTTATGGGTTTCTTTTCTTTTTTATTATACATTATTTGGGACAGCAAAGAAATTCAAATATTAGTATTTCTTAAAAATAAAAAAAAAAACAACAGAAAACTTACAATATACAGTACATAAAACTTTAAATCAATATCATTATTAGTAATATTATTATTTGAGTAATTCATATTATACTTATTGTTATTTTTGCATTATTTTTAAATTTTGAATGTTGTGAATTTATTACACATATTAAAATTAAACGCATTCATGGCAACCCATAAAAAAATATTATCTATTGTATAAAAGATAATTATTGTTTATGATATTTTTTCTCGAGAATATCTCTCTGAATTTTTTTACTCGGCTTTTAGAAATAGAACTCTTTTTTTAAGAGGGTTGGATGGTACTGGCTTTTCTAAGACTAAATCAATCACCTTGAGGCAAATAGCTCTGCATAAAGATTTAGAAAAATGATCAAATTTTAAAGCTTTTATTTAAATGTTTCGATTTTAGTTTTTTCTTTACTAAATAACATAGCTTATGATTAAGATCCTATTTATAATTCTAAGGTATATAGGTCTGATGGGTAATATCTGAGCATCCAGCCTCCTTAAATAATTTCAAATTTGCCCGCTAAATAAAATGTTATCCTATATGTATTTTGTATATTATTGTTTTCTTCCTTCCAATTTCTCTATCTTTTACAAAATGATAAATGGAGAAGTAAGTTAAATTAAACTTGATTTTTGTGTGAATATGATATTTATAATAAAACTGGTCTGGTTACATAATTTAGACCCCGCATGTTGTTTTTTTTGTTTTACGTGCTCTAAGAGAGGCCTTCTGCGTTTATGAAGTTTGTGAACATAAATATCATATTTCGACATTTAAAAATAATGAAACATAATTTTCCCCAGCATATCTTCGCCTTGACTTCGTAGTCCTTGGATTAAAAGAAAGAAAGAAAGGCTCCGTTTAATACAGTTCCTCTGCCAAGATTAATTGCAGGGCCTGCTCGGGTAAAGCTAGGATACAGAAGGTACGGGGCCGAACCACAAAAATCAGAGCCGTTTGAAAGATGATCCGTTCTCGTAAAGAAATCATTAATATCCTAACTTAATGTGATCTAATGTATTCACAGAATAAAATTTGTATTCATTCGGGCAGTGATGTAACTCGGTGTGCTTAATTCCACATGCTAAATTATTCCAGCGCGAAAATAATGTCCGGGAAACAGCGCGGGGATCAAGGAAGCTTAATCCCTCTTCTCTGGATGTACCAAACATCCAACGGTTTTGTAATTAGTGAAGTGTTTTTGTTTGGAAAACTAACTAATGATATGGAATTCCTTGTAAGACGTTGTTAAAGATGTATTGCTATTTAAGGGGGATATTTAATATTCCGCGATCGGATGTTAAACGAAGCATTGGAGAAGCCGGGTCCAACATTGTTCAGAAGTTACCGAAAATCAATTTTCTCCAAATGGGCATCCAATACCGGACATATCAGCACAAAAGGCGGCTACTTATGAATTTTATGACTGATTGGGCAGCCATAGTCGCAGGGATTCTGGAATTATTTTATTCTGTTGTAAATATGTCGCCTTTATTCCCCGAAGTCTAGCTCTAATTGTCAGAGGAAATCCCGGTGATTTATCCTGAATTAGGGACCGATTAAGGAAAGGTTTCTAAGCCATCTGTACACACAACAAATCGGTTATTACAAAGAAAACCTTAAGGAGGTCTGAAAGAAGAAGGAAGTTTGTCTACGTAAGACTGAGAATTATAGGGAAAATACTTCTATGTATATCATATAAAAACGATCATATTTTTCTGAAAAATTAATAGGTTATTTAAAAAATATAACGAAAAAAAAAATGATGCATTGATATCGTTCAAAATTTGTGTAAAAAATTGCGTAAGAAAAACTTTATCTATTATCTAAAAAAAATTTTTTTGCAAATCAAAAACTTTACATAAAAATAGACTAGGAGGAAAAGGGACAATGATTTTTACAATTTCAAAATAAAAGCTATTCATTTGATAAATGGATATCATGTTTTGTGTAAATAACGATCATATCTTCCTCTTTTGGAAGATTTCGACACCGTTACGTATTTGTGAATACATTATAAATAAATAGCAATGTCTATAAAAGTGAGTGGCCCAATAATATAAATTCCATTCACTTTATAATTTTATTTTTTCCACATGTTCTAATTGTCAACAAATTATGATTGTAAGGTACCTTCACTGGCAGTCACACAGTGACGTAAAATGAAGAGTTTTATTTCTAACAATTCGTGTCCGTGTTTATAAGAATGCGCTTTTAGACTCTTCATTTGCTATCATTACTTGACTTTTAAAATCTCGAAAAAGATGTTAATGCCCCATTTATCTGGGTCTAATTTGCTGTCGAATGTTCATCTTAGGGTCGAAATGACAAATTTCATTCTTCTAAGACAGTTACCGCCGCAGGTAGTGAGCATTAAGTAACGTCGTCATCCCCCTACAAAGCAGCCTCTTTGTGAAATTGACTGCTGAACGCGATCTCGTTGACAATTACGCCATTAACGAGATGTCGCCAAACTCGCCGGGGTATATTAGGACTTCCCGCTGGTTGTTGACGCCCATCTTGTTATCACGTGGCAAAACGTTGTATTTTCATTTTCACCACCACCCGCAACTGTTCAAAAGAGAGAGGAAAAGTAAAACACGTCGGTGTAAAAGTTGTAGGCCTTGGGGGCCACGAACAGATACTCGGTGGGTAGGGTTACGTAGAACGCGCGTTCGGGGTAAAACGATCCGAGCAGTGAATGAGTAATCCGGATTATTGTTGGAGTCATGTACCGGTTTACTAATTACATGAACATTTGGTGAGAGAGGACACTTTGAATATTAACCTTGAAATGTTTGAAGTTCTCTCGAATTTCAAGTCACAGTAAGGGCACACCGAATTATTGGTAGTTAGGTGCGCTTTCCTTCATATCATTTTCACTGACCATCATTTGTAGCATTGTAAAATTCAATGAGAAAAAAATAGCTATATGCATTTTACTCTTTTCATGCATTTCATAAAAATGCAATTAAAACTGCGTTAATGTGCGTAAAAAACTGCGGTCTACATAGAAAAGATTCAATTTCCTGATAACGATCTTGGCAACTAAAAATATACAAAACAAAAAGTTTACATTAAGATTTCAAGACAATAGCGATACCTGCATGGGTGTTCTAAGGGCGGCACCCCACACTATTAGACCAAGAAAAAAATAGGGGAAGAATAAATTGATGATGGGATACCAACCGACAGCACTGCGATGTACTATCATTTTAAAATTTGAAATTTAGATAACATAGTATTACAGAAGCTAAGGAAAGTTAATTGAATTTCATTATTTCTAAAGAGTTTTATGGTGTGTCGATGGTTTCTGAAATTCGTAAAGCAACTATCTTATAATTTTATTTACTAAACTAAAACATTTCACAATGGGTTTTTTTTTCTCATGCAGACGCCGATAATGAAGCGAACGTTTGTTTTTTACCCGGAATGAAGAATCCGGAGAAACAGCGCGTTTGGCTGAGTTGACTGCGAATTTGCATTATTGCATCGTATTACACTGACGTGCATAATAATGTGTTTATCGCTTTTTCTTTTCAAGGCCTTAAGTAAACAGTGACTGGGCACTAACCGAGCCAAACTTAGGCAGGAATTACATTTGTAGAAAAGTCAATACGCCATTGTTCCCTCGCCAATAAAACACAGTCGTTTATTACCTGCATATTACGAAACAAGAATATAAATCATGAATTAAGTTATTACTTTTATTGAAAAACGTCATTCGAGGTTTGTTTCCAGCTTCCTCTGTCGTTGTTAATGCTGCGAATACAACATTATTGAATCCTGACGCCAGCCAAGCATGAATCAACTCACCTGATTAATGTGCACCGTGGTCGATTTTATTATTATTAATTTTTTTTTTCATTGTAAAATATAATTTATTTTTAATTTATTCTCTCTTCTCTTATTTCTTTTTTGTTAATTTTTAAAGTAAAAATAAAAATATGTCCGGAAAGTTTTTCTTTGGTCCGTATTTATTCCCTGTTTAATAAGCCTTTAATAAAAATTAAGGTAGATATTTAGGCTATGTATAAAACCTGAATAGGTGTCCTTCCTAGTTTCCTGACGAGGCCAGTCAGTCTCTAAGGCTATGCCGACACTGAAGTCGTGATTGTACGTAGTACCGAGAGTACCACGGGTTTGTGGCCGTGTGTTTGTTTAGATTGTATTAAATAGTCACTCTTTTGACTCAATGTGGGCTAGATTTACGACTTCTTGGACGGTTCCTGCTATAGGTGCTAGTCAGGGACGACCACGAGTTGTAGGAATCTGACTACGGTCTTTGACAACTGCTTTCTTGGCTCGTCATTACGCCTGTGACAGCATTCAAACAAGCGATCAGTTACCCTCATAAACATCGGGTGTCTAAGCCCGAGCAATAAGTAAGGGATTAGGGGCTGACAATGGAACACAATCTACGACACAGAAGTCTTTACGTGAGCAATTAACCGGCAGGTAAATGATCCGGGCCAGAAGTCGGGAAAGCGGTGGTCAGAGGACACCGCCCCCCGTACAGATAGCACCGGGGATCAAATTGTCAAACGAAATCAAACAGATATACAAAAAGTAATCAAATTAGGATCTGAAGATATTGTCAATCGATTTAAGCTTGTGTTGAGACTTCCACAAAATTAGTCTAAAACAGAACTCCGGTATGAATTTGTCGCCGTTTTTTTTTTCGATGTTAGATGTTCGTTTGGTCGCAATTAGCAGATGTCATAAAAACGTCATTTCAGTGACAACGCTCCACGGATAAGTCTATTTTAAAACATTTAAACCGACTGACAGAGTCGACTAAACAGAGCACCAAACAGTCAACATGATTGATGACATTTCAAATATTTAGAGCCAAAACAATTTCGATTCACTTAGATTTTGAAATGCGCGTAATTCATACCAGGAAAACCTCTGCACGAAGGTCTCATTAGACTGAGGTCACGTGTGAAGAGTTTACATGTAGTTAACAACAGATGTCTCCCTTAAAGACGAGATACTGACATTTATCTCTTTTAAAAATTGAGATTGATTATTTTTTATGCATTTGTGATTTATGGAAATATCGTATTATTCTGTGTACTAGAATATATATAGAGAACATTAATTTATTCGTTGAAAACAATAAACAATCAAGAATATGGGATAACTTTTCTGCCAAATCCACTCGTCAGGTTTCGGCGATCTTGACTTTCGGCTGCATACAATAAACTTGACCCTAAGGAAGCAATGCCCTTGACACCCACACTTGATTGAACTCTTTCCTTTCAAATGATTGAATTATGTCAAATTTGTAGAAAAGAATTGGTCACATTGGGGTTCTTGCGTGTCACGGAAGTCAGGGATAACATACAAGAATTCAATTTGGTGACCAAATTAAATCAGGATTAACCCGCATGCACGTAAAAGGCTAATAAGAATAAAGATTCTCGAGTAGACGTCAACCAACAAAAAGCAGCCGATGTTACAGAATGCCTTTAGGAAGAGGGCGATATAAGTTCTAGAACCCACTGTAATGAGATACAATAAAATATGTTCAAACCAAAGCATAGGATGCCTTTTATTGAAACTTATCATATATGGTATACCATACAACTGTTTTTATCATATGTCATATTACATTGTATTTATATCATTGTTGACTTTTTAAACAATAAATATGAAAGTATATGATAAAGGGAAGGGATATGATAAATAAATGGATAAAAATTATAATAAAATCTTTAAACAAAATAGTATAAGAAATAAAAACAAAAAATATTTATACCAAATATAATTTTATAAATTTTTCAGTATATTAAGTAATTGAAATATTTTGTTATATGCTATAATTTGAGTTGATTGTCTGATTTTCACTTTATCTAATCCAGATATAGGTTAAATTGGTCGGTGTGTTTAGTTCGTTGTCGTGTGATGACAGTGCATACTATAGATTCGTTCGCAGATAAAAAGCCGGGAATTGAAGTCAAACGGAAGGCATCCGAGGTCCGCCATTAACAGGGTTTGCAAAACTTGGTCTAATTAAAAGAATGACTTTTAGTTATGAGACTTCTCTCGGCAGATGGAAATAAAATTCAAAAATAACAAGAGAAGAGCACACGTGTTCTGAAGAACAGAAGAGAATAGCTGATTTCTATGGAAATTACCCCCGTGTAATGGTGCTAATGAATACAGTGTTCTGTACCGTAAATTCTAAAGTCGGACCAGAAAAAAAATCAGAGATAGAAACATTCAATTAAACTCGCAATCAACACTCCTTAATTGACGATTTTCATTCATAAAAATGAATTATAGGAGAATAGTCGCAAGAGATACAACTGTTAATGACGAGAAATAGGAGCCCATTATCATGAAATGAAGTGCGAAGAAGTTCAATGAATGCAGGCCCCTGTCATCCGTATAGATGACCAGGCGCTAAAGTGCACGTGCAGCTTGACTCAGATAGATCCAGGAAAGTACAGGGACACCATTAGACGGGGTCATTGACCTAATGACATACATTATGCATCAGCCATATTTATCTACTACAGTATTTGTTTAAAACAAACATTTTCAAACTGGGCTAGACTTTATGATATATTGTAATCAAATTATGTAGAGCGCATATACATATATAGTTTAACATTTCTACCCACGGATACTGATGTATGCAATATCTATCAATTTTTCATAGGGAAAAATTTCTGATAGGGATTGATTTGATGATAACTGCAGACATTTTAAAAAGACAATATTTTTCGCCTCTTACTGTAACAGGCACTGCCACTATTTGTTTAATCTCTCGAGAATTTCATATCCCGGAAAACCAAAAAATAATTAATGTTGTTGGTTTTTTTTAGAATATTATTTTGAATGCGACATTTTAGTTGTAAGTGGAGAGTACCAAATAATTTAACATTCAATTATCAAATAAAGAAGAACTTAGTCTACTTTTTGGTAGAATTCTCGCTAAATTTCGTAGAATACGTTATAAATATTTATCTTATACAGCTGTCAGCGATTTTTTCCTTTAAAAATTCAATATCCGGAAAGTAATAATTGAAACTAATCATTGCTTAAGTAATACAAAATTGCTATTTTCGTAATAACATTTCAATTAGTGTAAGTTGTTGATCAAGGTAACAGAAAACTGGTTGTTAATTTAATTAATAATCAAGGGGTGTCACAGACAGGTGCTCTGACGGAGCGCACATGACGGGGGCAGAGGGGTCCGGCAGATATCCGGATGTGCATTCACTCCCCTCGTGTACCATATCATTAGGGGACTGTCTTTTCTTGGAATAGATAGAAAGGCGACATCAGGTTACCTATTCGCCGTAGAGCACCTGACAGATTAGAAACCCGGAGAGCGAGGATTTAGATTTTTGTCTTCTTTTTTTTTTTTTTTTTTTTTTTTGATTTACTTTTTGTGTGTTTTCTTTACTTTTTTCTTTTTATTTGTGTTATGTATTTTGTTTTGATTTCTTTTCTCCTCGATTGCTTCATTAATTAAAGCTATATTAGTTCTTAAAAATACCCTTCCAACAAGAAATATACGAACAATTTTTCAAACGGCGATAAGAAAACTGCAGTCGCTGTAAAAGAGTATTTCAGGGGGAATACATTTTCTTAATTTTATGAAATATTCATATACTTTTACTATTCCTTTATCCTTCAAACGACAATGTAAAAATAAATTGTTTTTATTTTTTCGCTTTTTTTCTTTGATATTTCCTTTGTTCCCCCAAAAGACGGACCACCTATCTTTCCGTAAACCCTGTATTCAATTCTTTTATAAACAGTTTTAACAGTTTTAAAGGAGCTTCCACCTTGATGCCTGCTGTGTCCATGATTCAAAACTATATTATCTTATTAAATATTAACACATGTAGATCATCATTTTATCATGTGATTTTCATGTCCATGTATTGTATTTCGCTAGGAATCAGCCGATCGGTGAAATACATGAAGAACATGTTAAAAGAGAGACAACTTCCTTACCCACTTTGTCAAAGTCGGAACTCTTTTTTTCCGGAGTTATGAAAAGACTTAAGTAATTTTCACCAAGCTTCCCTGGACTTAGGATGAAATTTCGTATAAAGTACAGAACTGTCAGCCGAACAGTCCAGTTGGATGGGGATGAATCTGAGCTAATACTCTCCCATCTACTGGCGGTCGTCTCCAATTCGTTCTCTGATTTACTGACAGGGTAAAAATCTTTTTTAATCGCGTTAGTTTTTTATTGCTACTGTAGTATCATCTATGTACATCAACATCCACGTCTACATCCACATTGTAGTACAGGCCTCTGAATTTCTATCAATAAGCCGTTAAATGGATATATATACCCTATCTATATATTTATATATAAATCGGGTATTTATATATATATATATATCTCTTCCAATACATTTAAGCCGTTAAACAGGTCTAGGCAACCTCCGTTTTTGGAGGATAGATTTTATCCTCCAAAATTGGAGGATAGATGCTTGCGCCCCCTGGTGGATTTTTTCAAATGAAGGGCAATTAACTTTTTTTATACAAAGGGAGTTAACTATGACCTAAATTAATATGTAAATGGTGTGACCGTTGAACCGAGCGCGGATTTGTATGCATTGAAACGCAGACAGCAGGATCCACCTGCCCACTCGAATCATCAGCCAAAGTTAAGCTAAACGTTGCATGCTCAGTCTACATTATGACGTCATGTTTCATACGTAAAACGTAAAAGTTGTGTTTTTGGAAATAGCCGAAAAAAGTACGAGATTCCGAGAACTTTTTATTTCTTCTTTCAATGCTTATCTATTTTATAAGTTGATAAAATTTCTATTTATACTTTATTCAGTGTCTAAAAGATCGGTTCCTTGATGTTAATGTTTGTATTTTCCATCAAATAATTTGATAAGACATACATGAAAATAGTTTTATTTCCTGATTAGAGCACTGTTGAAACTTATCTGGTTTGCATAGTCAATCATTTTCATTTAAATTACTTTCCATTGAAAACTTGGAAAGTTTTTAATAGAGTTAATGGACAATAAACATAGAAAAGCGCCACTCATTTAATGAATGAGTTAACTTTCTCAAACAAAATGGCGGCCAATATGGCGGCGCCCATGAGCTGGAAGAAAATTTTTCAGCCCTTAGTTCCCCTGATTCACCTTCCATTTTTCACTGATTTTCTTATATATACGTGTTACCATTAAGCCTCGCTTCGCGAGGCGAGCTTCGCCCGCCACTTGCTGCGCTCGGTATAATTATCAGACAATTAAAAAATCACCTTGTATTGTTTATTTGCTAAAATTCAAATGAATTATAAGCAGTTGAAACATATGTACATAATTATAAATATATAATGCTACACTCTATCCAATCAGAATCAAACAGTTCGCTATTGACGTTAAACAATATTCTAAAAAAATATTATTCATACATGTACATTCATAGGAGGAGAGACCCTTTAAATCAATAAATCAAATAATTATAATAATGATAATAATGATAATAATAGTAATATTAATAATAATAGTGATAATAATAATACATCAGTTGGATGTACTAGTTATCCGACATCCCGTTTTTTACCTGCCTCACGCAGAAACATTGCGAGATGGCACAATTGTTTGCGATTATGAATGGCAAGGAGTTGAACTAACTTAAACATTGAAGGACGAGACCAGTAATATTTTTTTAAATACAATACCCGTAGACTTTTATAAAATGGACAGATAAGTATGAAATGGAATTCATCCTCGACTTCACCTAAATTACAATATTTACAGATACGCATCGATCTGACAGTTCCATTATAACGGCCTTGCTCTACCAAAAGCATATGCGATGACAGTCTATATTTTGTTAAAAGGACAACAAGGTTTTCCGGAATATTTTTACTCAAATAAAATTGTAACGAAAAAGTGTCAGGCAGATACTTGTACAATAAACATTTAGAGGATGACTCGAAAAATGCGTCTCTTTCCTGAATAAAAAAATCAGACAACCTCTGCTTTACAATTTTTAAGAAAACATTAGTGTTAGCCACATTGTGTGAAAGCCAGACTTCATGCATACCCAGAGATACTAATAATTCTCTGACATTAAAACACCATGTATTTGGTATCAACTGTGAGACCATTTCCTCATATACATTGCGTAATATACAATTTTCTGTTTTAATCAATTTCAACCAATACTTAATGATACGCAATTTACGTATAATACTCATAGGTAGACGACCTAACTCTGAATAAACCATAAAGTTTGACGTACATTTTTTAACTTTCAAAATTCTTTTACAAAAGTTTGTGTGAACTCGTTCTATTTCATCACCAGAATGAAAACCCCATATCTCGGAGCCATAGTTAAGAACGCTAGATACATATGTGTCAAAAATGCTTAATTTAGTCTCAATATTTAAATAAGTTTCATTACATAGTTTTAGAATACCAAACATACATTTCCTACCCTGCATTGCAATTGTTTTCTGTGTAACATTAAAATTCCCATTAAAATTCAAATTGATTCCTAAATAATTGAAACAATTAACAACCTCAACATGCTTTTGGTCATAGGTCCTTATTTAGCTGTCATTAATTATAATTATTGATGATATTTAATAAATGTTAAAGTTTAAATTATTGTTGATTTTAAAGAGAAAATATTTTTCAGACAAAGACTCTCACATTTTTTTTAAACATACAGTATAATTGATATTTATAATGATTGATGATTAAAATTTGACAATGTATTTTCGTATTGAGGGATTAGTTTTTCATAATAATAAATAACCTATGTATTAATTAAGGAAATAAGAGTAACAAAGTTCCTAAGGTATGCACACATTTACTTTGTGCATGTACCAAGCAGATCAAGGTAATTATCGTTTATGCATGTCTAAATGGGAATTAATTCAATTATGTTTCAAAGAGGAATAAACATCACCATTTTGTGATTTTTATTATATGAAACAGTTGAAAATAGTCTTGTTCTTTTGTAAAACTAAGCACAGGAAGTACAAACTTTAAAAGCATATTGTGAAAATACTACACATAGAATTTCAAATCGCCGCATACAATCATTAGTTTATTTCCTTAACTTTAATTTCCATGTGGTCTGGTGCTTGCATTTTTTCATTAAAGATATGCACGAAGCCTTTGAAATGTACCCCTGCTATCCTCCAAAAATGGAGGATAATTTCACCCACAATGCAATGCGACTTTCCGTATATGGTAAAAATTGACTGCCATCTTGAAATTGAGCTATCTTCCAAAAATGGAGGTTGCCATATCTATATATTTATATATAGATAGGGTATATATATCTCTTCCAATACATTTAAGGGCTTATTGATAGAAATTCAGAGGCCTGTGAGTGTAGATACGTAAGACACAAAACTAGCTTGCTTGAATCTTTATCTAATACATGTATCTATGACAATGCTTGCGTATGCTCTATGACAATGCTTGCGTATGCTCTATGACAATGCTTGCGTATGCTCTATGACAATGCTTGCGTATACTCTATGACAATGCTTGCATATGCTCTATGACAATGCTTGCGTATGCTCTATGACAATGCTTGCGTATGCTCTATGACAATGCAAGCAGTGAGTATGAAATGATAACAAATTAAAAGAATAACCTTAGTATCAATTTAAGCTGTAAAATTGATGTAGGCACGATCCTTAGAAATCAGTACAAACTTGTAGCTTATACTTTGTCAAGCAATAGTAGTTTGGGTGGAATTTCCAGAATTTTAGGAACTGTTCCAATCTGTATACTTTATATCATTAATATGGTATTCTGTAACATAAAATGTTTTACATATATTACAGTGTACCTACATGTATTATTATTGTTTCTTTTCTATTACAGGTCATTTTATTTAAGTCTGAATAAGAAGGATTGCCTTGGTGATGATGACCAGACACTGAAAACCCTGGGACTGGTGTCCGGGGACCTGATACACCTAGTTAGTACTAACCCAGATAATGTCCAAGGTAACTCTACTACAATGATCAGGTATACTAGGGGTCAAGTACACGCATAAAATTACCAGTAGTTAGGTTTAAATTTTTCAGAAATTTAGGCTATTTGGGTATTGTCTGTGAATATGGTTTTTAGCAAGAGTATCACTGATTATTTTTTTAGGGTTTAGATGCAGCAATTTCAAGTTATGAATAAAATTTTTATCATGATATCATTAGACATGTACTTATGAAATAAACATTATTGCAATTGCCAAAAAAAATACTTTAATGCTTTATAGAAATTCAGCAACCAGCATCCGGGCAACAAAGCAACAGACCCCTGGGGTTGCCAGATCTAGCTACAAGCTCTTCAAGCACCAGTAAGCAACCTTCCACATCCATACAAGGTCAACAATTAGGCCAAACATCCACAAGCAAACAAAATGATGAAATGGAGGCAGAAAATTTCCAAAGTGAGGCAATGAATTTCCAAAGTGAGGCTTTGCATCCAGTGGACCTGGCTGTTGTCACTCAGTGTCTCAGTGAGCCGAGATTGTGCTGCGAGTCCACTCCTGGCAGACTGCCAGCTCTGCTCACTGAGTTGTACTCGGATGCTCAGTGTAGGTTTTATGAAGAGGCACTCTGTTTGGTTCTCCATGTATTGATGTTGGAAGCCGGGTACCAGCCAAGTATACCTGTAAGTACTTAGTTAAGAAAGAAATATGACCTGTCATATGTGTAAGTAGGCTCAGGTTGTTGCCAGCAACCGTCGTAAGTGGCGTCTTTTGTTGCACTGCCTCATGCATCCTCTGGGGCATGGAGAGGATAAGTAAATAAGTAAGTATATGTGTAAGGGTGTGGGATGTATGGCTTATCTGAATTATCTGACCTTTTGGTAAACCCTCAAATTTGAAGTGCTGGATTAACAAAACTGTCAAAAAGGCTCAATTTCAAGCAATAGCTGTCACCGTTGTGAGTGTAACTGTATTGTATATCTGAACTCTGGCTGAAAATTCAAATCATTTATTCAAATATTTATTATTATTAAGCTGAAATTCCTTTGCATTTAAAACCTCATACATATAATGAATATGATCACCTTGAAGTATTGTCTTATTTCAGAACCAGCTCAGCAGCTCTACAGACACACAGACAGACACAGAGGGGATGGGCGGTGGACCAGAGAGAGGTCAGGGGTCAGACTTCTCTCCTACGCTTTCCTGGAGACGGCAGGCCCCAGCCTTCTATTGTCTGGAGTACACACACCCCTCAAGTGGCCCCACTGTATACACGGTCACGGCAGTCCCCATGGGGGCCTCACTTGTTGTGCATGGTAATTTTGAGATTTTGCACAGTGAAGTGCATTGCTAACTTCCTTTACAGCATAGCTCTGTAGTTATTGCATGTAATGCAAGCTTTTGTATCCTCTCTTGTTTATTTCAAAGTTTGTGCTGTATACTAATTAAAAAATAAAAAAAAACTGGTGATTTTATTTAAGTATTGTATAGTCTTGCAGTAAAATGGAATGTTGAAAGTGTAGGAGTTATCAACAATGACAAATGCTTCGAGAGACTATTCAAAACATAACATTTACCATTTATTTTGATTTTGTAGTTTCATGTTTGATATTTCAGGACTTGTCAAAATTGATGAAAATGTTGATAAATGTAAATGTCAGATGAAAACCAAGGACTATGTACAGGAACTTGCCCCAGGTATGACGGGTAGAAAAATCCTAAAATGTTAAGGTGGTATGGGACACCTCCTTATTGTGACGTACTTCCTTTCGAAATAAACAATAAAATCAAGTATAATTTTATAATTTTTTCCTTCCAAAAAATTGTAACCTAGCAGCATATCGCAATGGTTTAGAGCAAATCTGTAAGTCATGAGTTTGAATCCCACCAGGGCTTTTATAATTTTTATCTTTCCAAAACTTTTACAACATTTTTTTTGATCAAATATTGTAAAAATTGTAAAATTCTAAAACGGTGAGGGTATTTTGATTATAATGTACTTTTATCCATATTAATATCCACAGGTGTCCCATACCACCTTAAAAGTGTTTGTGAAGTAAATGGAGTAATTTAAGTTGATATCAATGATTTGATTGTGTATGTATACTATGATCTTTTAGTTAGTGTAATGTAAGGGTTTTGTGTTATTCTACAGAAGCAGGTGCTTGTTATCAGAACTTACCCCAAGTGTCTCGGATATTCAAGGATGCAATATGCTTACCTCTACAACAGAAATACAGAGAGGGTAGGTTGGATTTTAACCTTGGGTTGGTATTTGGATACAAGCCAGCCTAGGATATTACCACATCTTGCTATAATCTTTTAGACTAATAATGATATTGCTTGACAAAAATATGATTGTAGAAGTATGATTTAATGTCAGTATAGAGGGACAACTGAAGAAGTGTATTTACTTCATATTAAAAAATTTTCAAAAGAACAAATTTTCCAAAGATCGTTTTTTGTTAAAAATTGCAAAAATTATTGAAGCCCCTTCAATTTTACAGCAATGAATTTAGTCCCTCTTCATGGAATTCAAGCTCTAAGTAATGAATTAAAGGTAAGTAGAAAGACAATAACACAGTTTGCTACTTCCTTTTATGTGGGAATTACAGTTGGATGTTGACCTAACAGCTGTTGTTTTCTTGTAGCTGAATATTCTTGGTCACTTAGACGTTCTGAGTCTCTTAACAATGTCACAAGTCTGTAAAGAGTTTCATGGACTCAGTAACGACAGGTTTATTTGGAGACGTCTGTTCTTGTACCACTTTGGTAGTGAGTATTGATATTCTTAAATGATTAAGCTTTTACTTTAATGTATTTCATTTTATTTTCAATGTTATAGCATGCACATGACAATGCTGTATCGATAATCCATTAAATAATTAATCTATCTTTTCTATTAGGAGGTAGATACATTTTTCTGTATCTGCACATTCTGGACCATATGTTTTGTATGAACATACTGAAGAGCAAAAACATTAATTTCTGTGTAAACTGTGTAAGAGGTCAAGAGGTCATATTCATGATGTCACAATCATCGTACAATCTTACGTTTTGACTGTTGCATTTCTATGAACACAATATTACTGCAATGTTTATAATTTTTTTATGATTTTCTTAAACATATGTATAAGAACTGAATAACAATGTTGAAAACTTCATTGTGGTATGAACTTGGTAGGTACATGATCAAATTTTCTGGCTTCACATGATTTGATCTTGTGATCAACCAAGTTCATACCCCTGTGAATTTTTTAACATTGTTATTTATTTCTTAAATGTATTTCAGATCGAGCTCAGAATATATTGAACCAGAATTGGAAAGAGGTAAAACATTGAATCATGCATGTTCTTTTACATTTATTGCTATACATGTACTGCCAGGGACTGAAAATCACATGTACATATATGTATAAACTATTTGTTGGGGCACATCCATTCATAGATTTGACAGGTCTAGAGATGTAATAAAAATAAAAAACATGTCTTTCCATTGAATGATTCTTTACTTTTCAGTTGTATAAGGCAGAGTATCGAATCAGAAAGCAGCACAGGAAGTGGCTCAGTCAGATGACCACACTCGTGCCCCCATTTATTCCCGCTGACCCGTATGCACAGCGGGTTCCTCCCCTGGCCCCGTTTAGTCCTGGGATGATCGGAGGGGACTACGACCTTTACCCCCAGTTCCATGGTTAGTAGCTTATCATGTGTTCTCCAATCTAAACTTGTGTGATAGGGTTAACTTACTTGTTTCTACAAATGTATAGACATGTATAAATTAGCACACTCAAAGTAAAACAAATTGCCCTCTTCAACTGATAAGCATATATATAAATTAGTGCATTTGAAGCCCATTGTTTTTATGTATTCTATTCAATCATTAGAAGCAGACGAAAAGACATCTGAATATAATTATCAGTAGATTAATTAGATTTAAGATATTTGTAGAAAATATCCACATAATTTGTCAGCTGATTTGTTATTTACTGAGGTGGAGCTGTGCGTGTATTCTAGGTGTGCCCAACCCTTTATTTGGGCGTCGGGGAGGAAGATTTCCAGACCTAAGGCCTCGGTTTGACCCATTTGGTCCTGGACAGAATTTCCTTCCCGGTCCTGGAGGAGGGTTCCATGATGGACAGAGAGGAGGATCAAGGTTACAGGGTGGGTCTAGGTCAGGCAACTCATGGCTCGGGGGAGGACCAAGGTGGTTCTAACCAAGGGATGTTTAATGAGGTCAATTAGCTCAGATAGGTCACATATGTTATGTACTGTGTTCATATGAGATGAATCTTAAATTCCATGTCCCAGTACACATTTATTACTGGTAATGTATTATTTACAGATTTATAAGTAAGTTACAACGGAGATAAATCTTTCGTTTACCTAGTATGATGTTCCTTGTTTGTTATTATTGTTGTTATTTACTATTAAATAAAAAAAACAAGTTAAGTGGAGAGAGCTGTAAGCTTTATTCTTTAAGGCAGTATATACTTGTACAATGAGATCAACCTTCGTCTACATCACTCATCCCTCTACAGTGTGGGGGGCAGGTCTGGACTGGAGAATGGAGACACACATTTCTTCTCGCTCTCTTTCCATATCGTACCCTCGGGACAGCTCAGCACGTAGGCCGTACCCCCCGCAGCACACTGGATGAACTTGGAAGCGTCAGGGTGGGGGAAGTAGATTTCGTCTGTTGGCTGTGTTGTATTGGGGCATTTCTGACGGGAAAAGTCTGGAAATGAAGCATAAGATTGAATTCGTGTAAATATCCAATGGGACCTTTTATTAAGTACATGTACATCTACATTGAAGTGGCATATTGGAACTGAGTAAAACAAATCACAGTGTGGCAGTATGCCTGAATCAGAAATTGCTTTCAAACCAATTCTTGTAACCTGTATAAAATAACAGTGACATGTTACCTACCTACACTGTCTGTAGTCTGTATACTTACAATGTAATATACACCTCATACAGGTCTTACAGTTACCTGTTACAAGTCATTTCTAATATTACACTAACTACCTATGCTACCTGTGGTCACCTGTCTTTAGACACACTTACCTGGAGCCACGGTGGTAACGACATCGGGTGGGGGTTGACTTCCGGTGAGGACGGTGTATACACAGGACTCCCGACTCTGGTCCCACACCAAGGGGGAGGGGCAGGTCATAATGTTGACCTGCATGACTCCCTCGCACATCATGAAGCGGGACGGGTCGTTGGGGTAAGGGAAGAAGATCTTTTTGGCGGCTATAACTTCTCGTGTGCAAGGATTTGTCACGGCTGGTAGAGGCGCCTGAATTTAGAGATGTCATTTACCACTTTGTCATCCATTAACAATTATATTGTATATATGTACATGTATAAGGCTGATGTAGGCAGAAGTGTTAGCAGGGAGGAGGGGAGGAAGACGAGGATATTTCCATTCAGAACAACTGATGACACAGTGAAATGTACTACATGTAGGAAGAAAATGGGGGGGGGGGGGAGAAAGGCTATTGTATGATCATACATCTTGCAGAGGGATTTACGCTTTGACCTGGGTATCTTTTACATAAGAATTGTATGGACTAAGTGATGATAGGTTGGGTGGGATACTGACCGTGGTAGTCACGGGGTGGGCACATTGGGTAACTGAGGGGTTGTACTCCTTGCCCGCGGGGCACTGGATGATGTACATCTCCCCGTCCTTGGTACACTGGATGAACTTGGCGGCGTCATGGGGGTGGGGGAAGTACAGCTGTTGGTCGGGGTTATGTTGACAGGGGTTAGCGACATTAGACCACGTGTCTGTCGGAGCCAAAACAGAAAGTACAGGAAAAACTGTCATTAGTCTATAGATTAAATAAATTGTTTTTATATCTGTGATATGTAAATAAATAATTTGAAATTCATAATTTTGTCAAACTGCATATTTTGAACACAGGTTTCTTTTTGTAATGTTTTAAATTTTTTATCTATATCCTGATTTTAATTATGGTTTTGGGCACTATTGTCTAACTGAGCACACATAACAAAATAGAAACTATTAAGTGAAATTTTCATTGTTTTATAAACATTTAATAATGTGTCGCGATATATTTCAGACATCGGTCCTGTTAATAAAGAAGTCATAAACTTAACCTACCTCCACAATTCGGAACTAATCCAGCTTGTCGCTTTTCTGTGATCAACAAAAGAAAAAAAAAAAGTAATGTTAAGACTTCCTAATGCATTTCAAAACGACCTCAATACAGCGCTTATCTAAAACACACTGAACATTTAGTAATACACAATGAATTTTTTTGTATTTCATTATATTTTTTCTGTATCCTCAATGAATGAAAAAGTGAGCAAGCTCACATACCCCACGCTCCCCAATTACTTGACAATGCTACACATAATGAATGGCAAGGTATGCATTAAATACACAAAATAATTTGATAAAGGGCATAACTCGCAAAAATCAGCTGCTAAAAACTTCCTGCAAATATGTTTATCTATGCCTTTGTCATTAACAAAGACAATATATAAATTCAAAAGGGTCAAATTCCCAGAAAAATAATGAAATCGAAATTTCCTGATAATATGCACATCAACACATTATGTCCTAAATGCCCATAAAGTTTCGCGAAGTTCCTTGCAGCGGTTTAAGAGGAGTTGCACTTACAAACTGTTCATTTTTATATTCAACATAGGGCCGAAATTTTAAGTTCAAAAGGGCTAAAATTCCCAGAAAAATAATGGAACAAAATTTCCTGGTAAAATGCACATCTACACATTGTGTCCTAAATGCCAACCAAGTTTTACTAAATTTCATTTAGCGGTTTAAGAGGAGTTGCGCTTACCAACTGTTCATTTCTATATTCAATATATGGCCGAGATTTTAAGATCAAAAGGACCAAAATTCCCAGAAAAATAATGGAATCAAAATTTCCTGGTACTATGCACATCTACATATCGTCTCTTAAATACCTACAGAGTACCACAAAATTCCGTACAGCTGTTTAAGAGGAGTTGCGCTAACAAAAATACAAAAAAACAAAACAAAAACAAAACAGGACTGAAGGACTGATTGACTGACTGACGGACGGACGTGGAGTGAGTCAATAACATTATATCCCTCGCAACTTCGTAGCGTGGAGTATATTTGTAATTGTCTGGAGAATATGCTGCAAATCGTTTCCTCCACACCTCGTCATCTAACCCCCAGAGATAGCTGGGGGTTAGATTAACATTGTTATAGGTTTTTGACGGACGATGACCATGCCTAAAGAATTGGCCACTATACATACTCTTTAACGCAATCACTGCCGACCTGTTCGGTACTAGATTTGAACTTGCGACTTCCTGCATACGAAACTTACCGAACGTCTTTAACACACATGTAACTGCTAATGGTTATACATCACAATAAAAGTTGAATAAGATGGTAATGAGCATACTGGTTTCATCAAACTTTTTTACTTAAACGATGTTTGCAGTTTCATGAAAATATTGGTCTACATCATAAAGTCCATGTAAAAAAACCGGATACCTGCCACGTGTTTTCAGTCTCACTGTAGGGGAGATGGTGATTGTTTTCGAATAAAATATCAAGATGCGCTGTAGGATGTTGGAAAAAATTGAAGATTGAATTACCTGGGAATTCCAAGCTTAATTTCCACAGGTTAAGGAGAGAAAAGACCACTAAACAAAACCTCATTTTGAGTGGATGTCGGTGTGTCTTTCAGAGTGCCCCGATTATTAAGTGCCCAAGATAACCTTTGACTCAGAGAGAACCAGACAAAACGCACTGGTCGTAAGAGATAACGGAATTGGTGACCATGAGACTCTCTGTAATCCTTGTGCTGTAATAGACTAGATCTTTGGTATACTAAATCGTGGGCGCTGGACTTCCATGTTTCTTCTATCATAATATGGATTACATAATTTGTATTAAAAAATGTGCCGATTCGTTGTGTGTGTTTGTGTTTAGTTATATACATTCCGGGGTGTAGTATTCTAGTAAACTTTTTTCTATTCACTTTGCTTTCATGTATTGCACCATTGAGTGATCATCATTTCTAGATACTCCCAGGTATCGTTTCACAATGTGATTACAATTTCCAATGTCGCTTCATTTACCATGCGATTTAATATTATGTTAACTACATCCAGCATGTTAATGAAAACGAGAAATATTTTGTTCAGAGCATAAAAGGAAATTCATGTCCCGTAGTATTTTAGCGATATGTGATTTCCAAGAAAACGGTTTTCTTTGCATCAATTTCCGGTTCAGCGCCACCTATATAGGCTACATAACGATAACGCGTAAAATAGTTCCTTGTCTGTTTTGGTGCTATGGTGCTCACCCAAACCTCCATAGAATGAGATTTAAAGTTCCTAAAAAATTGAGCAATGCATTAATAAAATAGGAACGTACTTCGTGCATGCCGGTTCTTCCAGTACTCTGATTATCCAACTCACGAAAACCAATAAAATTATCTATGGGACACATTGACCATTACTATATAACGCAACAAGATATAATGAAATAATTGTTTTATTCTAATTTCTTTATATCAAAGTAGCACATTTACAACGGCCGATCAAGTATGTACAAAAATTATAATAATGAATATTCAATCAATATCATTCGTAATACATTCCTAGTGACGTCATTGGAGTGTCATCATTTGATACCCTGACGTGTACGGCAAATGCATTTGATTGACAGGCATCAACGGTTGGGGAGGAGCGTAGTGCCGGAAGTACGACTGTTGATAGTCCGAGATGTATTGTGGGTAAAAGGCTGGATAAGTGGAGGGGTATTCTGTAATGTTTTGTCTCTGTGGTATAGAGTAGGGTGATGGTGACGTCATCATCACTGTTGGTGGACTTGGTGACGAAGAAGCTCCGGAGGAGAAAGACGAGTTTCCATCGTCTGAACGGACCACCAAAGAGTTCGGTAAATAGTGGAAACTGATGCAAAAAAAATAAAAATAAATCAATACACTTAATTACGTTGATGGTATAATAGATAATGTTTCAGTTTTAACGATATGCTGAGAGGAAAATCTAAATGAGTAAATGATGTTGATAATGGCGCTGACGTAATGCTGATGTCTGAGCTCTTATTTACGATACAATCTAAATGATTATAAATTATTATTTACTTTTTCGATGGAAGACGGTCGGGTTGCAATCGACTTTCTCCATGCATCTCGGGTGGGCTACAGGAAATGAGATGTGAATTTTTCTCTGATGTCACAGTGTCGTCATGATTCTCTGTGTAGAACTGTTTCCTCATCCAGTTCATCTGAGCGTCTTTAGATTCGCGCTTGAACTTAGCGCGTCTGTTCTGAAACCAAATCTGAAAAAAAGATAAATTATTATATTATCCAAAGGCATGCTTTATTCATCTTTTTTTTTATTTGAAGGGATAAGAATCAATACATTCAATACATTTAATACAAAAACTGTCATTTTTAGAATTTATGCCTTAAATTCAAGATTTTAAGCGACTTTTTTCTTTAAAATTCTTTCCCATAGTTTACTAGTATGACTGACGTGGGTTTTTGCGGGAATAGAAGTAGCTGGACTTACCGCCACCCTCTCTGACGACACACCCACTTTCTCTGCTAGGTTCTCGATACTTTCAGAGTCTGGGTACTGGTGTGAGCGGAACGACTCCTCCAAAGTCTCCAGCTATGAATTATAATAATGCAAATTTATATTGATGGTTTATGTTCTATATTTATATAATAATCGGGGTTTTTTCAATTGTCCCAAACGACCACGTTCGTTAGAATTCGATATAAGTTAAACACATTTTTGTGTTTAGATTGTTACCTGATCTTGGCGGTACTTAATCCGAGATCGAGTTGGAACTTTTTTTGGCTCGGAAATTCCCATGATAATTAATATCTGTTCGAACTTGCTGCAAAATAAAACACCAATAAAAATGAATGTTTCTATTTTAATTAACTTTGATTCCAAAATCATATAAAACTGAGTAAATTGAAATATGTCTGCGAACAAAATATTCAAATTTCTTAAAAGATAATTTAACTTATCTAAAAAAAACCCTTTTATATTACCTTTTGATGCCAGCAAAGATTTTCAAATGAATGATGAATTCAATTTTGATCCTCCCTTTTTATATGAATTTAAGGTTTGTTGTTGATCCTTTGATCTCTCCCGCTGCGTTCGATGAGGAAAAAGTAAGTGAATTTTGGACGAGGAGCACTACCCAGATAATGAGTGTAATTACCTGCGGGGAGAGCGGTAGGGGGGAGTAATTCACGGCGGGTCGTCTGATCTGTCTACGTCACGCGCCAAATGTTGTTACTAGACCACGCGCAACAGAAGGCAAATTAATTGATTACTGATTGACCAATTATCAATTGACATTTATCTAATTTACACAGAGAGTTGGAGAAATAAATTAGTGGTGATTATTGAATGATCATTGTGAACACAGGTGTCAAAATATCTGAATACACAGCAAGAAATTGCCGTATAAAATCTGTGATGATTAGTAAACATGTTGATACGTTTTGTTGTTTATTTTTTAAAATTTTATATATATATATTGTTAACATATAAAATAATGAAATTGTTACTGTGTTTCTGTTTGCTGAGATTAATATTATTGAAAAATATTAAAATTATCTCAATAAATTATGCTAAACATATAAAAAAAATTCTTAGCAATGAAATCTACGCTGAAATTTTGTCTTTGTTCTATCATTCTAATCAAAAAGATATTGAAAAGTAAGCTGATTATAAAACTGCATATCAATATTACTTGAACTGTACAAATTATATCGTCCAGAAAAAAATATTTTGAGAATCATTAAAGAATTTGCGATTTTTTAAATACATTTTTTTTTTATGTATGGTGTGTATATATTTAGTATATACGTATAGCGTTTTTAGAAAATAAGCCCAATTCCATTGTATGGAATGATTACAACAAAATATGTTCAAACTAATATTCAGAAAAATACAACGTTTAACTGTACTGCACACAGACAATTTTATAATAAGGATGAAGATATTTTACAAAATTTAGACTCTTGTAGGAGCCTAAAAATGGGTAAAAAAAAAAGAAAAAAAAGAGGGGGAAAATTGGAATAGGGAATTGATTTGTATTTTGAAAAACATAACATGCCTTATTTGAAATTGTACAATAATCATAATTTATCATTAGTTTAGTTTAAGAAGTATAATTCAATTCAATTTATTGACCAATTGAGGGCCTTCAAGGGGCAACAGGACAACAGGAAGATTGTACAGTAAATATTCATAATGCACAATAAACACATACACAAAAGGAAAGAGTTGTATTGTCATGTTGTAAATTTTGAATTTACCGGGTGCCAGTAAATACAAAATTTACAACATGACAACTTTGTATTTACTGCCACCCGGTAAATTCAAAATTTGAACATGACAGCATTATTGATACATATCACATTATTACCTTGGTTGGTCTTGCTAAATATATCAAATGTGCTTTATTAATCCGTAATAATTAATTGGCAAATTGCATGTAACTCATTCAATGTATTTAAGAAACATATTCTCTTGTATGCTAACATATGTTATGCATTTATACATGTACTATGCCTCTAGTTATGTGTAATAATTGTTGACTCAAAACTGTATATTCAAATCTGTATATGATATGCAAATTTACATTTAATTTACTATATGTAAACTGTGGGAAACAGTTGGAACTATGGAACTGTGGAACACTTGATCAGGGGTTTCACCCCCCCCCCCCCTTTTAGGCTCCAAAGAGTCTAATGTTTATATATCACATTATAATATGTGAATTATTGTAAACTGATGGGCTGTATTGCCCAAAGTTGTATTTCTGAATAAATAATAATACTTAATATATATATATATTTATATATTACTTAATATATATATATATTTATACATATTAAACACACATATATATAAAATATGTCTAAATACATACAAATCTTAAATAAATTATCACATAATGAGAAACTAATATTTGAACTAATATTTGAAATACAAATTAAGGCAATGTCTTTTGTAAAAATTTACCAAGAGAGTTTAATCTGTCTAATTCACTAATTCTAATAATAAGAAGTTCTTTGCTACACATAAATGCATCATATATTATTATCACCGATTTGGTTGGGATTTTCCGCATAAACAATACACGCACCTTAATCACAAACTTTTTTATTGGTGGATTCAGCTTACCGCTGATTGGCTGCTGGTTCAGACTAAATTATGCACGGACAGAACAACAACATATCAGAGAATGAAAAATTCACCGGGGTACTCGTGATTGTCGAAATTGAGGTATTTTTCGAAAGTGTACACTTGTGACAAAACATACATATGGAACATATAGCTGTAGCTCTACGAAGAAATTTTGGGTTAGTAAATATAAAGCTACGTACAGTGCATACGATACTTACGAAAAACTTGCAATATACGGCGCACGAAAAATAGGCTAGTTTTGAAAAGTTAACATTATATCATACCACATTTTGTGTAAATATTCATCTTTATTCATGGTGATCGGAGGTTCAGAGACAAGAAAAATAACAAAATCTGCGGTAAAATGTTTGGGGATATTTTAGTAGATATATTTACACCGAATGCGGTAGGGTAACAGAAGAAGAAACGAATCGGACACTTGCTTAATGAAGACACACATGTACATACTCCATTGCACTTTCCACTCGTCTCATTCTTTCATATCATCGTTCAATTCGTTTATTGACTGTCGATTGCCGATCGAAAGGTGTAGAAATCGAGGAATTCATATCTATCACTTCGACTGGTAAGTTAGTAGGTAATACATGTACATAATACATTTACGGTATATACATGAAATGAGCGCGGAGCACATGCAACTTTAAAATATTATATTTTGTTTAACGCCGCACTCAGGACCGTAGCTTGAGACTATGGTTTAACGCCCGCTTACAGAGAGAGAGAGAGAGAGAGAGAGAGAGTTTTGCGCAGAATTTAAACGTAGGGGATCCTAGAACTCGATAATGACTCAATATTGGGGAATAATAAACTGTTCTGAGAAATCATTCAGCTCTGCCATTGCATAAGCGTGTACAGATAACTCCGCCTAAGAAAAGGAGTTGACCAATCATAAAGTTTTCACACCGGCGGCGTGTATTGTTTATGCTTGACGTAGCTGACAGAATTGATCGTGACGCTATCGGAAAATTCCAACCAAAGCGGTTTTGATAATAAAAGGAAAATCTGTTGTTAAATTTTCTAATCTGTAGCAATATTTCAGTAATCTGTTGACAATATCATAATGTAAAGAATATCTTCCTAGTTCAGATTTAGTGAAGCATGGTTCATACTTTTCTTATTCAAACTCAATATAGTTTTACAAAAGTTTCATGCAGCTATTAAGTTTTTATAGCACTGTTGCATTAATCCATCATTAGGATGTGTTATTTTTGTCTTATTGACATTAAAAATTTTCCATATTTCAGAACCGTAAAGCAATATAGGATTTATTGTGGATCAAAGACATTTAAGCTAGTGGATATCCTAAACCCCGGGATATTTGAATTTTCCTAAGGAAATCTTTCCGTAGTTTGAACTAAGTATATTCATGGTATATATACAGTGAATATAGATTAAACAGCAGGCAAAGTAGCCTACATGTATATTAGTTCTTTCCATTAGATAACAACAGTATGTGACAGTGTTTTACAAAGACCTTTTGGACTAATATATAAGGACGTACTTTAGAAAATGCAGAAGTGTCCAAAAATTAAAATTTAATATTACAATCTTTTACAATTAGAAAATAAAAGGAGAAAATAAATAGGGGAAACAAGAAAAGGGAAAAAGGCTAAGCAATCATAATTATGTGTAAATGTACGTTTAAGTTACATATAGCACATATATTGTACAATTGTACATTCTAATAGTTGCTGAATTTTGTAAAAAAAAAAAAAAACACTAACACAAAAAAACCCACATTTTTTTTTTCAAGGGATAGACGACCATATATGGCCAGAAATTAGTCCTGACTTTTACCCCTTTCTATTTGTAACCAGTAACATTGGTTACATCGGTAACAATGCTTGATTATGAATAATTTTCAAACTTTGATGTACTTGTGACAGGTTACAGTGGTTACTGGTAACATTGGTTACAAAATAGGGTTAGGTTTGGGTTAGGGTTAGGATTAGGGTTAGGGGTTAAAGTTAGGGTAACCATTTTAACCAAAGTTACCAATGTAACCAAATAAAAAAAGACCCCCTATAAATAATTAAAATGACTGTTACCCTATGTCACCAAGAGAATATAGCTGTAACCATTGTAACCAAATAAAATAAGACCCTCTGCTAAACAGAAAAAGGCTCGTCACCTATGTTACCTCTTGTCACCAATAGATTATAGCTGTTACCATTGTAACCATTGTAACCAAATAAAATAAGACCCCCAGCTAAACAAAAAAAAGGCTCGTCACCTCTGTTACTTTTTGTCACCAATAGAATATAGTTGTAACCATTGTTACTGGATGAAATTATTAAACCATCCAGCGGAAAGAAAATAAACAGTATTGTCATAGGTTATGTTACTTTTGTCACCAGAAAACAGTGTCTTGTTACTGGTTACAAATGAAATGGAGTAAAAGTCAGGACTAATTTCTGGCCATATCTTCAAAATTAATAACAAGCTATTGCAGTTCAGAACTCTATCTTTCACGGAAAATTTATCGTTGCTGAAATTGCTGAAATTCATCGTTTAGGAAAAAAGACGATTATTTTGAAGAAAATATAAGATAAATTCCATAATATGTTATGATATTTAAAGATAATCATATTTGGTATTATAGAGAAGGGTGATGTGCCCCTACCCCCTCTCAAATCCAACGTTAATTGTATCTACATTGTAGTTAAGTAACAGTTAGACAATCATGGTTCATCATCGATAATGCAACAGAGAGGGGGCGGGAAAACAATGGCGTACATGTGGATGGTTTGTTAGAATGTAGATGGTTAGCTGGTTATTCATGGCTTTATTTCCTCTATGAATGAACAATGCACGGCTGGATAATCGCCACACAGACAGTGCGTGTCAGAGCCGCACCCCCGGCCCCGGTCAGCTGATCATGCGTGACGGATGACCACTGCAGGAAATCCATCAACTTGTTTTTTATCCCCTCCAGATAGCTGTAATCTGTTCTCTTTACGATCGTTATTTTCTATTTATTGTTTTCAACATTCGGTGTGTTTGGATCGGATAATGGGAAATTGCACGAAGTTTGAAAACAAATCAGGTATGTGAATGAATTGAATGATAAAACAGTATAACATTTCTTTTATTTAGATCTATCTTTATGTACTTCTGTTACTACGGAACAAGGACATTAAACAGTGACCTATGTTATAGTTATACATGTATTGTCATAAAATTGAGTTCATTTTGTTATACATGTATTTGAAATTGGACAATGATAAAGCGACATCTACCCTATACACATAATAAAGTACCATCGAATTAATATTTGACCGATTGTCTGCAGTTTGTTATACATTGTTGCTTATGCAGTGTTAAAAATAATCGCTGTCTTATGATCTTTGTATACCGTTCCAGATTACTTTAAAACTAAAAAAAACCCCCAAAAAACAACCCACATCTAATAGCTACAATGTATTATACGAGTAATATGTAGTTGTAGACTTCCACTTTCCCATTCATTTTGCCTCTTTCGCATATCTTTCATCTTTCTATCTACCCATTTTCTCTGTGTGTCTGCTTGTATCTTAGGATCTCCTCAGTCCATCTCTCTCTCTCTCTCTCTCTGATTATTTTTTTTCAATCTGCCTGTTCATCTTCGATCTTCTATATCGCTGCATTTCTTACCCCTTTATATACATCCTTCTTGATATATCTATTTGTCCACCCATTTTCTCTCTCTCTCTCTCTCTCTCTCTCTCTCTCTCTCAAAATATATAGTTTATCTACATGGCGGTCATCTCAAGTATACATGATACATGTGCATCACCCTTTCATTTTTTTGTGGAGAGTACCTTAGGATTGTTATTTTTGTTCAAGGTTCCACAATTCACTATGTCATAAGGCTATTTCGGGTCTTCCCCCTCATTTTCCATTCTTATGTTCAATATTTTTTGTGATGTCCTGTTAATGATGACAGTATCAATGACCTTTTGATTATATCTTCTTTGGTTGGTACATTAATACATGTGTATTTCTGAGGTTAAACTCTTAGCCGTTTATTGCACAAACAACATACATAATTGTCATCTCTGTATATCACACACAAACTGATTGATTAAAAGCAATGCTCCATATTTCTAACTTTGGAAATCGACTTTTACATTTTTTTTTCAAATAACGTTCGTCTGACTTTGAATGGAAATTCACTGTAAATACAGCACTTTGGGGAGTTGATGTTTAAATAAATATTCTATGCAATTACTAGCATCGGAGGTGCTGTGTACATGTGCCCACATCAAATTAATGAATCCGAATATGAATATCAAATAGTTCTTTGAAACTGTCAAAAGCTGTTTTTCTTTGAAAGCATATATCTTTATATGTGTTCAAATTATATGTTAAACTGCTACCTAATATAAATGATAATGATTTGTTTACAGCCGTTATAATTCAAAAGATTCATTAGCTCTTGGAGAATCTGTAAAACAAACATTTAAAAACTTGACTCAACAGTAGTAATGGCACATGCATCAGACAGAATTGTTTGCATACGGTCTCAATCACCCAATGTTAAATACAAGTTTATTTTCGGGCAGGGGGGGGGGGGGGGGG
>WFKH01003881.1:3961526-3990673 GCA_016163765.1 Magallana hongkongensis | reverse complement strand
TTTTTTTTTTGGGGGGGGGGGGGTTATTTGCTGAAAGAGCAACATAGGCTAACAAAGCGGGTAAAATCTTGTAACACTTTCCCAAAAACTAGCCCATAAGATAAACTGTACAAACGGACACTAAATCAGCAATAATCAAATAAGTCAATCAATAATACTACAAAAATCAACTCCCTAAAGTGGTTTCACTTATTGATTTTTATTCTGTTCTATCCATAGATCACACGTGTAGACTGGTGGACTGTGATGGCGAAGTTTCGCAATGGACGACGGACGACCTTAAACAGTACTGTATCCTCAAGGACGCCGCGCGCATCTCCTGTCTAGACGTGACGTTATTGTATCGCGTCATCGCGTGCAACGTACCCGGATCATACGGGTACTCCAATGACATCCTTCCGGTGGCCATCTGGGTGCGCAATGACTGCTATGCGCAGTTCAAAGTCTGCTTCACAACAGGTAAACACGGTCACTTTGTCCGTTATATTTAACGACAGTAGGGGCGACAGGTTTATTGCTTCTTCATTTCTTGAGACACATACCAATGTAGTGAAGGGAAATCAGAATATCGTAAATCTATCATAGACATATCTGCTATGTGAAAACAAGATATATAGGCTCACAGAGATATGTTTGCAATATTTCGCTTTTCAATATTGAAATTCCTTTGTAAATGTATAATGTACTCGTTTTGAAAGTATCTTTTGATTTTTTTCTTTCAAAGCTTTATTGAACATGGATAGGGTTGTACTTAGTGGGTTGATTTTTAAATCTGTTTGATCATAGCTTTAATGATAAATTGTAGGCGCCTAACAAAATAATTAATATATATGACCAATGCACATTCGAGGCAATGTCCATTTTTTACGTTTATTAGATGCCCTCCTCGTGTTTACAGCCAAAAAATTACATTGTTACTGTCTTTTAATTTTGAAGGTGACATGAAGACTTTGAGTAGTGAACTTAACAACCCATGGTTCAACGTTCTTTTTGACAACAAGAACACCACAAGTAACTTGTACGGAAATATCACACAGACCGATGCATTACCGTACAAAAATTTTACAAAACTTCGATACTCTAACGATTTTCCCACCATTCCCAAACCACCAAGACAAAAACCATGGGGACAATACCCCAGACGACAACAATCAAGTGCTGAAGAGGCGGACGGCGCCGCGACAGAGAACGTGTCTACGTCACCGGAAACAACAACACAGGGAAAACCAAGCTCAGAGACCTCAACGGTTCCGAAGAAGACAAACACCTGGCAAAGAAAGAGCACAACTGTTAAACCACCTCACTCATCATCTACGAATCCTTCCGTCACAAGTCTAAGTCCGAGCTCAACGCCAAACGACTTCCTGCATGAAAACAATCTATACTTATCGAACAGTGGAGTGATACGAGCAGGAGCAGACGACATTGGTGTTGATGTTCGGGGAACGACCACACACCACAATGTAAAAAATACCACAGAGGACAGCTCTGAAGAGAGCACTCCTTTAGGGAGTTTTCCTCTTCTTGAAGCTGACCAACTCCTGCTAGGAGCTGTTTTTGGAATTTTATTTCTATTGCTAGTGCTTGCCGGATTGATCTTATATAAATGTAGAAACAAGGTAAAAGGGTAAGTTTGGGTTAGATGAGCAGGAATTAATCTCATTAGTTTATTCCATATAGTATTTTTTCAAAACTAACATGTATACTTAATGTTGTAGGTGTGTTAACGGTAGGAAAGAACCCCGCGACCGCAGTGGAGTGACTGTAGATAAGGTAACTAAACCCATATCTCTAAAAACTGCACAAATTCAACGTATTAAAATATGTATAAATATATATCGATCCTGATGCAGTTATCCCCTTGAAAGCATTGAGGTCTTTTCAGTGGTTTGTATATTAGCATTTACAACTACTTTCTTTGAAAAAAAAATGAGAAAACAATAATGAAGAAATACTGTATGCTGAAACATGCTATCAAATTGTGAATACCAATATTAAATGGTACTTATCTTTCCAGGACATATCTTACATCAGTGGACCAAGTCTAGCACAGTTCGTTGGACCCAGATATCCATATGTCAACACCACAGATCCTGATCCGAACCATCCTGAGCACGACTTACCTATAGACAACCAGTACTTCATCCTACAACCAGAGAACCAAGCGAACACGCCCCGCCACCCGTGGGACTACAGTTCGAGCACACGACTCGACGATCACGATGACGAGTCACACAAATATTTCGTCCTTGAAAACTTTCCCGCTAATCTGGTCTTTCTCAGAGACAAGGACGATTATGACAATATTGTCCCGCATCCCTGTGGGGGTGAGGCAGCCACACAAGGTCATCAGTCACGTGACATGGAGGACGAAGACCAGAGAATCGTCGGCTACAGCAGAATAGGCGATACAAATAGACACAACCAACGTCACAGGATCTCGCAGGTCTGACCATAATGGGGTCATAGAAACGTTTGTGATAATTAGTGCCAAAACATTGACTAACGACTGATGCAGTCCGACCTTGATCATCTGAGGTGGTGAAGTGTACCAGACTATGATGCACATGACGTTCATTAGTTCAAATCAACTCTTGTGTGAAGCTATTTATATATTGTGTGATTTAATTTATTTTAATTAATATTAAGGATGTAGATGGAAATTTCCCCTACAAATAAACTTAACTATGTAATTTTAAAGTTAGTTTTATCACTAGCTGCAACTTGAATCTGATAAAAACAATTATCTGTTATAAATATATTCAGATTTTAATAATTTACGATTTGAATAACTTAAAAAACGCCATCTTTTTTATCATAATCATAAAATTAGAGCAAAACATAGAATTACAAATACAGTTCTTTGTCTATATTTACAAATTAGATGATTGATTCCGGAATGATCAAAATATTACCTATTTCTAATTTCTAATTTCGTTTGAAAGATATAAACATATGATTCACATGTAGAGGCGCAAGCAAGACAGTCTGTGCATAATAAACAGTACATCACAATTACTTTACAAGCATATCCTCCAGAAATCACACGGACACTCCGAACACCCCTATTACTATATTTAGAACCACGATTCCAAATATGAGCGCCACCACTACATTGTTCATTAGGTTGGAGCGGCGGTCCTTCTCTAGATCCCCCTCTGTGGTCCCCAGGAACAGGAGGAGGAACCCCACGACGACCTGGACAGTGATTGACAGGATCAGCAGCACCAGGAGGGCGTAGTAATAGCTGTGGGAGGGGCCTCGGTCCAGCAGGGCCTTCAGCTGGGAGGAGTTGGCCACCAACAGTCCCACGTCCAGCAGGCCCTCGGCCACCGTCTTCTTCTGGGAGTACGCCGACTTCTTCACCACGCTCTGAAAATAGACGGGACGTTTATTTGCGCAACTCGTTCATGGCAGGAAAATTTAGTACAAGACCATTTAAGTTTCCTGCAGTATTGAGGCAGCCTCCTGAAACCTACACTTGTTATACACTACACTTATATGCACTCTGCAATATACCTTACATACAATCAAACAATAAAATGCTTCCTTAGGTGATTAATGCGGGATGTGAAGGTAGCGACATTGCAGAAAAAATACATAACCGCGTTAGCGGGTTATACATGTATAACCTTTTTTATATAAGCTTTTTCTGCAATGATTGCTACCCTCATAACCCGCATGAATCATCAAAGAAAACATTTTATTGTTTATATTTACATCTTTCTTTTAACAAATTGATGAATTGATCGCAAAGAGTAAGTAAACGTAACTAAATAAGAGTTAATGTACATCAGTACGTTATATAGATAAAAGAAAAAGCCAAATCGTCTTATATGGGAATTTGAGTATGACATCACCATGATTATTTCGTGCAGTCCATGGTTTTTCTTAGGTTGCTGTAGGTATTGACCGATCAATAAACTGGTCAGAACTGGATCGTGTAGATTTCAGTCCTGTCAGTTTCTATAGAGCTATGAATTACGATCAATTTCCGTAAGAAATAGGGCATCATACTTGGTGGATGTAATTATATTGTATATATACAATGAAACCTACACTTGCATACACATACAAGCTGGGTCTATCTGGGATGGTCTCGTAGAAATATATGAGTGAACTGTCTTCATTTCTATATGTAGATGCTCTTATTATTCTGCAATCTATAAATAGCTACAAATAAGAATAACTGAAAACCAGACTAGTTGGAATAACCGCAAGTACTAGTACCGGTGTATCAATACTCAAATATCTACCTGGTGTTAGTGGCTCGAAATGAAAACACTTACTGTTTGATAGAATCAATGGCATGTACATATAAACTATTGGTACAATACAACTTTGGAATGAACAAAATGATGCGCATATTCTAAAACTCTTGCTGAATAACCTTGTACGTCAGTACTACTTAGAAATGAGAAAAAGAAAAAAAACTACGGTTTTAGCTCACTATTTGAATCTACTATTTGCAAATAAATAAACTGATAATATGCGAAACAACGATATTTCAAGTTCAACTTAAATCAATTAAGCCAAAATGTCAACTTGTAGCAATACTAAGTGGTATAAATAAATGAACGGGAACAGCTTCTGTAGCCTACCTCTTTATTAGGTGATGCTCCTTCTTCGGACATTGTGTGAGGAAACTTTTTTGTTTTGACAACGAATCACATTTTATCAATTCTTCCTTTAATGACGCATGCACACAAATAAATACATGTTTCCAGGTATATATTTTGAACTGATAAGACGAAATTCGACCAGACCCACCCTATCAACATTTATTTACAGTTGCGATAAGACGCCAAATTTCTAGCTCCATATCTTCAGAGGAATAGAGAAATAAATTTATGGTCCAAATATATAAATGGGTCAATGCATATTGTTTATAAGGCAACGTGGTAAATGCATCCACCGCGCACCTCTACCGTTAGAACCTTGGTACATGTGTCTCAGGTAAAAACCGCGTGCCCCCGTGGTTAAGTCGTCCAGGTAATACTATCGATTATTGGACTGAAAAGGCAGATAAACCAAGCATAGATTGAATAACAAGAACCAAACATTTGTCATTTTATTTATAAAAACTATTTTTCCTTCACTATACGTACTTACATAATTTTGAGATTTATAACATAATGTTGACAATGTAAATTTAAAAACCGTATGAGACTGACCCATTGGCGGCTACAGAAATTGACAAAATGAAACAAACTGCCAATTTACTAACACCCAAATTTGTAAATCAGGAAAACAAATGTTAAACTCAATGACTTTTAAGAAGTTTTCTTTTTGATTTAAATGCAACACCGTTAAGAGTTAAAATTGTAAAAATTTTGTACTTTCCCTAGAAGATTGATACAATTTAATTTTGATTTAATTATATCGTATTTTTATTCACAAAACGTATAGAAGAACAACTTTCAAGAAATAACATCATGCCAACTTGGAATAAAACCAAGGTCAGCATCAGAATTTTTTTTAAATCTACAACGTAAAGAAAACATATATTATGCATAGCCGAGCTAGAAACATGTACCGGTATTTTATCAATTAAATAATAAACAATCACCAATACAATAAAATGAACAAATAACCCACATTCAAAAGTACTAATATGATAATTAGCAAGACAGTAAGTATGATAAGTATAATAGTAAGCATGTAAATACTTGTTTTCTTGGTCATGTTCTATTTTACCCCTCTAAATGTATTAAGTAGGGTTTTTAAACATCCCTCTTTTTATGATTTGAACATATTTTATTGCATAAACATATACAAATGGTTCGAACACAAGTTCTAACAACTTACGAGGTTCTTACCAAGTATATAAAAATTTACAACTGTATAGTAGTTTAGAATGGAAAGTACATAGAAATTGATAATATTAAAATGATTAAATTATTTAACAAACGTACATGTATTTACAAACAGTTCTCTGGCACATCGTTAACATAAATCAAAAATAGAAAGAGGGCCAAGAACTGAGCCCTGTGATACACCAGCATTGATTTCTCTACAGGAGGATAATATATCCTTATACATAACTTTTTGTTTACGATTACATAAATAGCTTTCAAACCAATTAAAGATATTGCCACATATACCATATGTTTGTAATTTAAAAAGTAGACCTCTATGCCACACTCTGTCAAAAGCTTTTTTATAGAATAAAATATTGATCAGAAACTACATTCGGAATCAGTGTTTACGAGGAAACAGCGTGCCCTGTCGGCGAAAATATACCTGACTTTTGGTGGTCAGAAATGTTCAAATGTAGCACCATAATCAAACTATCTTGAAAAACTTAGGTAAGGCAAGAGGCATCTTAGTTTAAACAAAAAAGAGACAGTACATACCTCTATGATGATACTCCACCTTGTAATAGAATATGTAAAGAGACTAACGATCGGTTTGGGGATTGTGACCGTATCTTCACCTGTCCACTGTCCCTGTGATGGGCCAAACTTCATACACATTTTGAAACAAGGCCCTACACTACCCCACAAAAACACTACTCACCCGAACGAACACTAGACATAGCTGAAAAACCAGGGTGGAGAAAAATAAATCATGTCATCTACAATATAAGGCGACTATGACGTTTTCATGGCTGCAATTATGCCTATATGACTCATATAGGACCTATTGTTACATTTTAAGTAGTGTTCATGGCAACCATATGAATATGAATAAAACCCAAAAATAGACGGTACGATATTTATAAATATTAATACAAAGTTCACTTTGAAGTTATTCTTGCCACATCACTTAACCGTTGGAAACAAGAAAATAGTTTAAATTTGCAAGAATAATAAAGTTCAAAAGCTGTCTGGTTCGGGGGTCTTGCAAAAGAACCCGGTCAAAAATATTTGTGATTCCTTTCACTCTTTGCTATTTTACACAATTTTAAAGTCAATTTTTCTCATTGATATTCCTAAAAAAAACCAAGAAATTTGTGATCACTGAAATTTGAAGTATATATCTGTATCCATTGCAAGGTTATGCTATTTCTGAGTTTAAGAGGAGAAACAATCAAGGATAGTGATAAATTTCTTCTTAAGGAGGCCGATTTGGGTTTTTTGCGGAAAAACTACAATAGCAAAACTCTTTATTTTTTAACCATATGTAATTTAAACCAACTCTAGTTTATTTGCGAAGGTTCATGAAAATCGACCGTCTGGTTCTTTTTAGGGACCATCTCAAAATAGAGGTACATTTACTATAGGAATATATAGGAAACTGTCATTTTCCGCACATCAAAGCAGTTTTAAAAAATACTACAATAGCTTTTTTTCTCAAATTGTTATATATGATTAGTAATATTATTTCCTACCTTATATGTAAAAAACACAAAATTCAACCGTCTGGTTTTTAGTGGGGGCCATCTCAAAATATTAAAATGCACCAAATTTTGCTATATTTTTGGATCATCACGAATGATGAATGGTATAATGGATTCATTCAAAAAATGAGGAAAATGTCCTCGAGTATAGCATCATTCTGTATATAAAATTTCAACAGCGTACAATTTTTACTTTTTCTTTTATGTTATTTCTTATAACGTACTCCTACAAAGCTTCATTTTATCATAACGTCATAAAAGCGCAATGGCAACGCTCCCCTACCGCACAACGTAAAAATCGTTTTAAAAATAAAAATTTCCTTAAAAAATCTAAATATTTTTATCTGTATTTTGTTTATTGTGTTCAATTTTATAAAAGATATCGAAAAAATTTCTTAGAAGCATAAATCAACTGTATTATATTAGAATGCGCAAAAACATGCGCAATGCAAACTAAAGTCGGCCTCCTTAAATAGATGATGTTGTAGGTACAATTTTATAAAAGAATTATACTCGTCCAATAACTTTACACTTATTCCGTTTAATTCTAGTAAACATCTGTTTCATTTGTTTATTTAGCGTATAGAGAATAAAAATCGAATTAATTTCGTCACATGAAATATTACATACATATTTAATCGAATTTTTTCATTATTGAATATTTAATATCTTAAATATTTTTAAAGAACTGTGTCTCTTGCATCTTGACGATCCCTAATGGTTTCAAGGTATAAAGAGCTAGGATATGTAATTCTGGTATAAAAATGTTGAAGAGAATTATTGGACTTCATTCAAATATACACATGAAGTACATGTAAAATATTAAAAACTTATTTGAAGCAGAAGTAAAACGTTGTAGTAATTAGGAAGGCTGGCTGATCTATCTAACAATTTTTGATACAATTTCTGAAGCCATAAACTTGTATTAAGTAAAGAAAAAATCTAACAATTTAATCTTTATCATTTAAATATTTTTTCCTAGAATACCGGTATATGAAGAGCTCTTCCTCGCAGGGAGATTGATATGGTCAAAAATGGCCACAATCATCCAGCCCCCTGAAAAAATGTTATAATTACAATAAGACTTCGTTAACTTCTTAAATAAAAGATATCAGATTTATCTATTGCGTCACCTTTCAGGTTTCAGATATGAAGCTTGCCGCCGATGATTTCGACTGTGTCACTTTTTATAGACATGATGAGGACAATAGCTTGATTTAATATATTTTTTTTTTTATAATTCTAATATGTTATTCATATTTAATAATACATATAAAATTTATGTTTTATTTTTGTAATTGAATGGCAAATAAATTTTATTTTTGTAATTGAATTGCAAATAAATTCTGAATTATTTTGATGCAATGCTTGTACAATGCTTCATCTTAACCTAGTGTCAAAGAATGTATTCTTATATGCTCTGTTGTACATATAGATTATATTTATGTAGATTAGAATTTGTTCTGTCATAATTTCAACTCCGTTTGGAAACTTGATAGAATTATATTCATTAGATCAAATGATATTTATGTTCAAACCATTTTACATATGTTAGGTCTTAATTTACCGTCGAATTCGGCGTTTTCATTTCATTGTTAATTATATACTAAAGTGTAGAACACCTCCAAGCCTTTTCAGACTATTGTGACCCTTTTGGAAAAGTGAGGTCTGTTTTTGATTCTTTATATGGTGTTCTTCATCTTTAATTTAAAAAAAAAGTCGAACATGCGAACATAGATGCAATGCAGTAATACTTTTGTTATACTGTTTGTAATTTATAGAAATCCACTTGAAAGAGTTTTAAAATTGATATGCATGTACCTGGACCAAACTTAAAGAGAGAAAGAAAAAAAAATTGATGGCATCCAATGTTATGTATCGTTTATAAATGATTCAGATAACCGGAAGACAGACTTTGAGTTTCGGAGTGTTTTAGACTACAAGACGCAATGAGCATTCGGATCAATGACAAACACGAAGGACTATATGATATGGGACTAAAATGGCCCCCCAAAATGAACATCATCATTTAATTGTAATTCTTTGTTTTCTTTGTACAGATAAACATGTACATGTAAAGTTATTTCAAAATTTTCATTTTGATCTAAATGCCAACAATTTAGAAATATGACATCATACAGTTAACTTTTTCCCGCCATTTTTCATTTTAAGCATAAAACGGCTTGTTTTAAAACAGTTTTCTTTCAGAAAACATTGAGCAAACAAAATATTTTTATCAGAGATGTATCTATCTAAGACTAATAAGGGACAAAAAAATTTCCTTGTTCAAAGTGTCGCTCTATATTTCCCATTCGAAAAAAGATAAGAAAAACGTCAATTTTTGACTGATTTTGATTAAATAAATATACAAAAAGCGTCACATCTGACGTCATATACTACCAGTAAGTGCAAATAAATCAAATAAATAAATATAAAAATATATATTAAATCAACTCTTCTAAAAAAAATAACATAACTATTTAATGTATCTGACACACTTTAAAAATGGCGAATTATGGGGGCCAAATTTGACTCTCTTTGACTTTCGCAGCCTTCCGTGCGGTATAATTTTCTTCTTAAATACAAACAAAAGCCGTTATCTAATTTTCTACGTCTGCGAAGCGGATAAATTAACCGCCAGACATACGTTGAAGAGGACTCCCCCGTACTTTTTTGGGATTCCCCCGCGTTAGGGGTTTGATACGGTGTCAAACGATGTAACCAACTGCGCAACGCTATACTGTATGTCAGCAATACGTTTGAAGAAAAGAATAATGAAGTTGAAGTTAAATCAACTTATTCACATAACCAATCGCAATGCTTTAGTTGATGGAAATTGAATAGAAACGTTATTGTTTTAGCACCTCGCATTAATTATGAATCGTTAGGTATACAGAATTATATAAAGTAGATCGTTTTTTGTCTAATTTACACCATGCATTTTGCAAGTCATTAACTTGATATTATACTATCCGTTCCGTTTTCCATTCCGCGTTTTAGCAACACCCCAAAGAAGTTGCACTAGAAATAAGTATCTTTTACAAACATTGAAAAAAGGTTAACACAAATATTTCCATAATTGATTTATATAGAATAATATGCCTCATTTCGACAAACACCCAGTTTTGTTAATTAACGAACATTTATTCAATTCTCATTGGTTCCTCTGTTTTGAATCATGCAAAAATTCTCTTTTTTAAACAGCTGTCTGACGCCATGACCATAGACGTTAATCAAACATTAGTTCAGAATTCAAACTTGACAAAAAGGAAACAAATAAAGCTTTTGGGAGACGATCAGCATCAAATCCGACACGAGTTCTTCTATCGCCGACAAATACATTGATAGTCATATGCCTGAGGACAAGTTCCGCTATAGACACATTCTCCAAAGGCAAATCTGATCGGAAGACGAAGACAACTAGAACTGCACCGAGGTGTGCAGGTGTTGTAGGCCTCACAATGCCCTACAACTATGTCAGGAAAATCTATGCCAATGGCCTGACTGCTCACCCCCGTAACCATCAGACTAAGGAAAAAAACCAAGGTCAGTTTCAGAACTTTCGTCATCTACAACATAAGTAAAACACATATTATTCACACCGAGGTCGAATATGCAATACCAATAATAAATAACAAATCATCGATGTAATACAATGAACATATGCAGTTATCTACATTTAAAAGTACTATGAAAACAAAAATTATAGTTAAGTATGTGAATACTTGTTTTCTTGGTTATATTTTAATTTTCTTTAAATAATGTAACTTGGTCATATGAACACCCATCTTTCGTTTAAAATAAAATGCATTCCGAAACTATATTTAGAATTTAGGAGAATATCCTGCCGGGGTAAATAAACCTGATGCAAATCAGGGAGGTGCATGGTGGTCAGAAATGGTCGCCTACAGCAGCGTATTTAAACTATCTTGAATTTTATAAGGCAAAATACATCTTAGTTTGAACCCTCAAAACATTCCATCTCTGACAATGTTCCACCTTAGAGAGCGCATAACAGCATTAAGAAACCTTTTACGAAGGATGTCGATTTGACGCCTGAATTTGTAATAACCATGTAAAACTTTCAGGTTTAAACCAATCTAGTCTATGACTGTTTTATGTTTTGTAAACGTTCAACAAAAGTGCAACTTATAATTATAAATAATCTTTTTAGATGTTTATTGGTGAAAATGGTCACATGGCAAAGCCATTAAATTATAGCTGATTCGGATCACATTATGCAATAATGACTATATAAGCACTACCTTTTTTTTTATCATACTGGTTCGAGTATCAAGTCTGGTTCGAGGGTCCCTTAATAAGCATTTGTTCAAATACCTAGTCAAAACAGTTTTGTTTTACGTTATAAATATTGCTATGAAACAATTTTGATATAATTTTTGCACATTGAAATCCGAAAATGTATTATCACTTAAAATTTTAAGTATCTATCCTTAAAAAAAAATCTCTGTATCCAAGGCAAGGGTTCTTTCCAGACTTAATTGAAGAGAGAAAAACAACAAAAAAAAAAAAAAGTAAAAAGATTGAATAATTCCAAAATACACGCATAATAATTACTATGTAAAATAATTTTCCAACCAGATTACTTTTGTCAAGATACTAAAAACTTTCACGTTAAAATACATTAATTTTTTTTTTTTTTTTTTTTTTTTTTTTTTTACAAAGAATGAAGAGGAATATTGTTTTGGCATTAATTGAAGTACAGAATCTCTGCAGATATAAATATTCTATTTAAATGTCATTTATAGACTTATGAATTTAACAGTTAACATACATAGCAAAGGTACATGTAAAATTGAGCTGTAAAGTACTGCATGTACTTGCATCTAAATAGATAAGTCAAAATATATAGTATATGTAGTAATAATATATCCTACAAACAATCTTATATTTATCATCATCGTCGATATTAATAACAATATTATTTTGTCTTACCTTACCGTTACAAGATATTCCGATTTCCGACTTATAAACGATGGCATACAACAATATTATCATTTTAGTATTTAAAGGGTCATGCAACATGCTATACATAAACATGATTGGTTTTTCCTGTTTTTCAAGATCGACCTTCGAATGGTGCACCTTAAGGATATGTTGTTATTCAGTTTGATGCATTGGTATTATTCATTATGTATTCTGGAACACAGGGAATTGTTTAACCTATAACGTATTTGCAAAATTAAGATTCTGGAATATCTACGTGACGATTTCTTAAAAATCAAATCTAATTTATCGCTAGTCCTCATCCGTGCAGAGATGGTGCATTGTGGCAACACACTTTAATCGTAGATTTTATGATTAAGTGTTTATAGCGGTCTGTCTGCGGTATTTCTTCGGAAACACTGATGAATACACATGAATGATCCTCCATCAATGGAAACAGAGAGAAGACAACCAAAGATACAGTCCAATTTTTTTTCTTTCCAAACATATCATATCAATTTCCATTTACTGTTAGCAAACTTTACGCAAAAGAACCCAAAAAAGGAATAAGGTTAGCTGTAAATAAATACAGTCATATTGAAAAAAAGCAAGTTGACCTAACAAAAGTTTCTACCATGATATGCATGGTGCAAAATCTGTAGCTCTCAAAGCATAAAACCGCTTCTCATACTTAAAACCAAATAAATAAGCTCATAATACAAAGAAAGAGTCTAAGAACAAGGTACACTTAGTATATAATTTTGGCCTATGAAAATCATAAAAAATGAAGCATCAGCTAATCTGTCTTTACCCCTCGAAGTTAATTTTGGACAACCCAGGTACTTGAAACATGCATGGGAAATGGCGCCAAAACGTCACATATCCGAATTGTAAATTCCAAACTTAACCCGGATTTCACTTTTTGGCAAAAAACTACGATTTTGTACACACGTATGTAAATATTTTGATATGAGCACAGGCAACGCGATAGATAATATTTGTATATGTCAAAGGTATTGCAATGACTAGTCGAAAAAAACGTATTTCGTAAATCGCGTTCGTTGTGCTCATAGTGAAATTTAAACATTTGTCATTTCCGGAACAAGTCCTATATGAGCTTACATTTTTAATGAAAAATCGCCAAATTATGTACCAAGGGATCAACAATCGCTGCCTTTCATCCAAAATGGTAGAAATGTAACAATAATCCAAATTTTAAAAATATATTTGATTAAATAAATCCAAAATCGTAATCATTGTAATCCGGAATTTTTAATTTCGTTCGGCGGTTTCTGGGGAAAACAATCGTAGCGTTCCACTAACAGAGGACAAGTTCGACAATATGATTGATTGAATGATGGTGATTGACGGAACTGTGAATATTGTTGATAGACACGTTCAACACAACTGGTGTACTACTGTGGGATTGTATTAGGTAAGAATTGATAGGCGATTTTTTGGAAAACAATGAAAGCAACAAAATGCATGTTAATCCGAGATTCCTCTGACTCGAAACCCTGATCGCCGCTGTTTTGATGTGTGTTGTGGGGATAGGGATAAAAACAAACAAACATTTTGCCACTGTTTAAAGATATGTTTGTTTACATGTCCCTTTCACGTAATATCTGCATTGGAAAATATAAAAATATTTTTCTGTAGGCCTAGTGTCCAGATGCTATTTTTGATGTGCATTTATGAATATATTCCTGCAAAACTATCACGCGTAAACATGTTGAAAGTACGTATTAAGGCATATGATATGGGGCATGTTTCTGCTAGGTATAAGGGGAACTGCCCAACCACATATGCAGTACCCAAATCAAGATAATACACAGAGTTTGCACTTTGACATTTAATCTACATATGCGTACTATCAATATGTATTTATCGCATGATTGTGAGGGAGATATAAAGATTTATTCACCCAGGGAAAATCATGTTTCCCGAGGGCAGCGCCCAAGGGAAAGATGATTTTTTCTGGGGGGAATTAATCTTTTATTATATCTCCCGAACGTTCAAGCAATAAATTGTTTATTATACCGAGTGACAAGTGATAATTTTTATACATGGGTTCTAATCGGTTTTTAGCTATTGTAAAGTAATAACATAGTGAATGTTAACTGGTTTCTTTATGTTGGTTTTCTGATATAAAAGGGATTTGAAGCGGTTTTTTGTAGAATTAATCATTTGATTTCATCTATGCTCATCCTCGGGCTTTTTCCTATGAATGGAATGAAAAAAAACACGTTGCTTTTGAAGAGGGGGGATATATGATAAATATGGAGATGACAGGGAAATATGAAGTTTTACTGCTTTGACATGAGATTGTCTAGAACCAATTGTATAACGCATTAGATGAAATTATTTTAATGAGGTATAATAATACAATATGTGGGTGTCAATAAAATATATAGCGAAAAAATAGTTATCTTCACTTTTGCCACACATAATCTTTAATCAGAATATTGTCACATTTTAACTGAAAATGTAAATGCTAATAAATATGAACAAATGTTTGAAGCCATATAAGTAATTGTACATTTTTCGACCTTCTACAGAAATCAGATGTTCCTGTGACTTTGCCTTAAAGTGTTCAGAGGTTGGAGTTTATTTCCATGGTGATGATGATGAAACAGCAGACAGAGGTACGATTAAATATAATTATATATTTTTTAAATTATTGTTTAATTCATGCAATCCTTGCAAGATTTGATTTGGATGTTTGGATTGAATCCTTATTTAATTTCTTTATAATTCAACATTTATTTTTATTTTAAATATTCGACAGGTTCCTCTGCACACCTTGATAAATGTTATCAAAGCAACACAAACTAATGTATAATGTAAAGATAGAATTCATTCTAATATGCATACAACTTAATAATGAAAGACATAAAAATCTAGTTTTTCGAAAAATGTGAAATTTTAAAACTTTGCACAAGTCAATGAAAATAACAGTTCCTGCTGGACTAGAACGCAATACCTGAAGGTCCTGAGGATCAGCAGTCGGATTACTAATCTTTGGAACTACTTGAATCGTTTGATATTTTAGCTTGAATAATATTTTGAATTTGCATGTTGTAATGCACTTCTAAAAAAGTACAGGTCACGGGGTGGAGGAACCTTAAAGATATTAAATTGAATTTCTTTAAACAACTTCTACAGAAAGTCTGTTTATCATTGCAAATATTAAGTATACATAGGTCATAAGTAGCATTATTATACTTGTACAGTGATGTAACAGCTTGTGATTAATGACTTTTTAATATATTTTTAGAATGTGTAAGTTCTACCCCTGCTTGCTGTGCTCCAAAACAACATCACAACAGGACAGATACAGGATATAGAAGGAGCATGCAGACTTCATCAAGAGAAGACTCCGTATGGATGTTCTGCTTGCTATGTAGGAAGTGTCGTCACATGTGTGAAACAAAATCCACAAGGGATTATTTGCAACAGTCCTGAGCCAAACAAAATACATGTACAAAAAACATTATCAAAGCAGAGTATGAAGAGTCCTCCTTTAGTAACACTGTCTATTCCAAGTACCTCTACAAGTCATGCTAACTGTAATCTGTAAAAACCAGGGTCAAAGCTGGTTGTCTAGTCAGTGAATGGCAGGCTCAATTGACATGGAGTTATTTGAGCAGGACAATCCCCAATACACATATACCACATATTGGAGATTATGTCCGCGTAGTAAGTGCAATCTGCAACAAGTTTAGACCAGACTTGAGCACTGGAATTGAGGAGAAAGATGTTGCCATGGCTGCGAAAATGCGATTTCTTGCAAATGGGGTGAATGAGTTAAAGGATATGAGTATAAAGGAAAGTGACTCATCAGTCAATAAATGCATAATAATTTAAAAAAAAATGTCTAACATTAATCTCTCTATATGAAATTTCTAGTGCAGGCATTGTGAAATGAAATGATCAGCCTTTCTGTTCTTATTATGATTGATCTACAGTGTATTGGTCTGTTATTAAAAGTTTATTTTATTAAACCATTTTTTAAGTTCGAATTATGTACAGTGAAAAGGCAACTCCAGATTATTATGATAAATGTACACAACATGTTTGATAGGTGAATTTTCAATTTTTTAAATTGTTGTTCTGAGTTCATGCCTAAATGCAAGTATATTGTTAATTGATTTATTTCTACAATTTTTTTTAATTGCAATTTACGATAATATGCAAATCATTTTATGACAGAGCTGCAATAGTAAATGATTTATTGTATGAACATTGACAACATGTATATGAGACCATATAGGTGTAAAATAAAATAAATATATTTTAAAATTAAATATTTTCAAAACAATTCATATCAATATTACCTATTGTGTGCATTATACCACTGTATTTGAGATCAAATTGTAAAAATGAACAAGGTATTATATACTTTTTAAAAAATATTTTAATTAAACCTCCATGGAGTCCAGAACAATAATTTATTTTGTTTTATTGTGGTTAAAATCATTGCATGTATTAATTGAAACCAATATTTCACAGCAACTTTCATTGAATATTATTGACAAATGTTAAGAAATAGGAAATTTTGTATTTAAGTGCATAAAGGTCAAATATGATGTGTTATACATTACAGGTTAAGGTACTATCAAGCTGATATACTAGTATTTTTCTTTTTAATTTAACAATAAATATATATAAGGTCTTTGATACAAATACAGAACTGTTCATGGGATACTTTTATCAATGCAAACATAAGCCAACTCATCAAATAGAGTACATTGGTATGTCCTAAATTCTCTTGTAAAACGCGCCATGGATTTGATGAGGACTTAGCAGACATTAGCAATTAAGGAAAATGGCAATATTTGCAAACAAATGATATTTAATAATTGAATCATATAAATATTAAACAAAACAATTATTTCGAGTTTTTAAAAGTCAAAGTAATCATTCTACAACTCTTGAATACGGTCCCTTTTTACACCCCCCCCCCCCCCCACACACACACTTTGGACTGTGAATACATGTAGTTAACTCCTCGGGTAGCCAAATGAAAACATGTACAGTTGTATATTGTAATAAAAACTGCACGATTGTGTAATGTGCGCCCAGGTATCAATTTATAAACGAGGTTTTAATTTAATTTATTTCGTTGAATATTTGAGAAGCGAATTTTATTGACATTTAGGGCATTAACGTTAAATTTTATAACATCATAATTTTGCATGTCATCTTTGTTTCCGTGTATTTCAAAAACTATTAGTGATACAAAGATAATATAACTATATATAGAAAGCCCATGTCCTAGAGAGTACTTGGACCAAAATTTGCTAACCTCTGAAGATAGGCCAAATATGACCCTAAGTGTACCTTGTTCTTTACAGTCATAAAATCTTTTCAACTTAAAAATAAGCATATGGGCTTTTTTGCAATAATTAAAAAATATCCTGATGTTAAAATTCATAACGTGTATATTTTTCGTCATCACGTTTGTTCACAAGCTTATGAAATCAAAGCCATTTAAAACATAAGCCAAATATCGTTGTCCATAAAATTAAAGGTTATTGTTTTGAACCAAATAAGAGATTCTTCGTAAAGGGCTACTTTACTTCACAAAGTAAAAATATCAAAAAAAAAAAAAAAAAAAAGGAAGGCAGTTTGGCGACTCAGAGTTGGAACTCATATTTTAATAATAAAAATCTTCAACTGCTGTTCTATTTCTGTTAATTATTGATCTACATAAGCTTGTGAAAAAACTTTTCATTGAGAAACTGCTTATCAGGTTAGCTAAAATCCCAATTGGTTCTCTGTTTAATATTTCCTTAAGCTAAACTGTGTTAAAAAAATTATCGTTCATATATTTCTGAAATTTTCAAATATTCTCAACCGAACCCTGCACGACCGCACCGGGCTGCAAATACACCAGAAATCTTTCATAGTCATGGTGCGTTCCATTTTAACATTTTAACATTTATGGAATAAAGAATATAAATGAATATTTGATAATTATTATTTTTAAAATCAATTAATCCATTTTATTTTGACAAACATCCAAGTTGTTTTTATAAGCGTTAAGTCTGATTGGTTCTTTAAATTTACACTCCTGCCTGATTCCGGAACGTCAGACAATAATCAAACAATATTTCAAAATTTAAATTTGGCAAAAAGGATAAAAATAAAGTTTTTTAAATTGGCGGTCAGCCTCAAAGGGGCCACTAGTCCTTCAATCTCCGACAAGTACAAATATAGTCATATGGATGACGACAACTTCTGGTAAAGACACATTCTCCAAGTGTAAATCCGATCTGTAGACAGTTTTTATTGCACTCAGGTATGCAGGTGATGCCGGCTTCACATGACCCCATGAGTATAGGAATGCGTCCGCTCACCCTCGTTATCATCATGCCAAGGAAGAAAACCAATGTCAGCCTCAGAACTGTTTTCATCTACAACGTAAAGAAAACATATGTCATGCATAGCTGAGCTAGAAACATATAGTATTTAAAAAATTGAAACATAATCAATCGTCAATATGATACAATAACATATAATCAGCGTTCAACAGTACTATCATAATTAGCAAGATAGTAAGTACGAAAATAAGCATATTAATTATTACTTGTTCTCTTGGTCATGATCCATTTCACCTCTCTACATGTAAATGTTAGAGTATTAAAACATCCCTCTTTTCATATACTGTATACAGGTTTTTTGTTTTCGCCCAATGTTTTTTCGCCCTTCTACACTTGCAAATAGTTCGCCCCGTTTTGAATTCGTCCAGATACAGTAAGAAATAGATACTCTTTCTAATAAGCAGTTGTTCAAAAATTGTTTTGATTTTGCCCAGTCTTGAATTCGACGACTCGCAATATGTATACTCTGAGTAAGGTTAATTGGCTTTTTCTAAGCTATGTTGCCTACTGTGGTAATGACACTATCACACCTTCTTACCTTTCATTACTTATTGGCCCATTTTTCAAAGAAACATGAAACTGGTACTTTAGGCTTCATGTTTATAGAAGCTATATAGATTACAACTATAGCTGACTCAAATGACAAGATTAGTGATACTGGAATATAAATGAGCTGAAATATAGAGTCTTCATGCTGGCAAAAAAATTCAGTGGTTTTTTAAAGTTAGGTTTTTTGTTTTTGCTCTATCACGATTAAACAACAAGCTGTTGAGTTCGTTTTAGGGATTCTTTAATATTATATGTACCTGTTGGTTAAAAGATGTGGGTTGGGTTTTTTCTAGAAAAAAAAATGAATTTATGTTGATATTAAATACTTCTCAGATTGAAACGTCAAACAACGTTAAGTCTACTTGGTCTTAAATTAGTTGTTTATTTTAATTTATTTTATCAAAATCCCTAAGTTAAAAAAACTTGTAACAAATAAAACATATAAGCAAAGTAAGTCTTTAATAAGTTATCAACATATCAAACTTGACATTTAAAAATAGATGTTGTAATGTATAAGTTATACATATATCTATACAGTAGTATCTGTCAATAGTTGCTAGTAATGACCCTGGTGTCTCTATGGATGCACGAAACAATCACAGCGGAATGGTGCAGACGAAGGACAGGTAGAGATACGGTCACAATCTCCGAACTGATGGCCAATCTTTTTGCACAATCTATTACAAGGGTCACAGGAAGCCCTACACGGGCCATAGTAAATACAGCCAACTCCAAGAATTACTGCACTCAGCAGAAAAACGAGGTTCAATGCAACAACTCGTGTCATCTACAATATAAGACGACTACAACACTTTCATGGATGCAATGAATGTATGTATGATTTATTTGTATCACTTGGTGCAGTTCATGGCAACAATATAGATAAAGGTGTGAAAGTTTGAAGGGAGAGGCCAATAAACACAACTACGTTTTTACTATTGATTTGCACTTTTTTACTATGTACTCCTAAGAAACTTGCAAACTTAAATTGACCTATCTATTTATTCATTGAGCTTAAGCTGCATGATGACGTCAATTTTCGAACCTTTTAGTTTCCATACAGACTTTTTAAAAGAATTTGATTAGATGCCTGATTTTGTGACAAAATAGCACCAAGTTCCAGTTTTATTAGCTCACCTGAACCGAAGGTTCAAGTGAGCTTTTCTAATCACCTGTCGTCCGTCGTCCGTCTGTCCGTCTGTAAACTTTTCACATTTTTGACTTCTTCTCTAAAACCACTGGGCCAAATTTAACCTAACTTGGTACAAAGCATCCTTATGGGAAGGAAATTCTAAATTGTAAAAATAAAAGGCGAAACCCTTCTTAAAGGAGAGATAATTGCGAAAGAATGAGTATAGGGTGTGTGTCTTTAAAAATCTTCTTCTCAAGAACCACTGCACCAGAAATTCCAATATTTACACAAAAGCTTATATATATAGTGAAGATTCTAAATTGTAAAAATCGTGACCCCCGGACCAAAACGGGGGCCCCATCCGGGGTTCAAAGTTTAACATAGAAATACGTAGGAAAAATGTTTTAAAATCTTCTTCTCAGAAACCACTGCACCAGAAATGCTAATATTTACACAAAAGCTTGAATATATGATGAAAATTCTAAATTGTAAAAATCGTGACCCCCGACAAAAACTGGGGCTCCAGGCGGGGTTCAGAATTTAACATAGAAATACGTATGAAAAATGTTTTAAAATCTCCTCCTCAAGAACCACTGCATCAAAAATGCCAATATTTACACAAAAGCTTTTATATATAGTGAAGATTCTAAATTGTAAAAATCGTGACCCCCGGACAAAAACTGGGGCCACAGGTGGGGTTCAAAGTTTAACATGGATTTACATTGGAAAAATGTTTAAAAATCTTCTTCTCAAGAACCATTGCACCAGAAATGCCAATATTTATACAAAAGCTTGTATATACAGTGAAGATTCTAAATTGTAAAAATCGTGACCCCCCGACAAAAACTGGGGCCCCAGGCGGGGTTCAAAGTTTAACATAGAAATACATGTACATAGGAAAAATGTTTAAAAATCTCCTCCTCAAGAACCACTGCATCAAAAATGCCAATGTTTACACAAAAGCTTTTATATATGGTGAAGATTCTAAAGTGTAAAAATCGTGACCCCCGGACAAAAACTGGGGCCCCAGGCGGGGTTCAAAGTTTAACATATGTAGGAAACATGTTTAAAAATCTTCTTCTCACGAACTACAATGCAACAGTTTGGGATATTACTATGCAAGCTTCCTATTGTAGATTCTAAATTGTAAAAATCGTGACCCACGGACCAACACTGGGGCCCCAGAAGGGGAACAAAGTTTAACATAGAAGTATATAGGGAAAGTGTTTAAAAATCTTCTTCTCAAGAACTACAATGCTACAGTTTTTGAGATTATTATTCAAGCATCCTCAATTTGTGAAGATTCTAAATTGTGGGGGCCGTGACCCCTAGACTGATACTGGGGCCCCAGGCGGGGTTCAAAGTTAACATAGATATACATAGGGTACATATTTGAAAATCTTCCTCTCAAGAACTACAGTGCAACAGTTTGTGGGATTACTATGCAAGCATCCGTGGGTATAATAATTGGTAAAATCATGACTTCCGAACTAATACTGTGGCCCCAAGAGGAGTTCAAAGTTTAACATAAAAGTAAAAAGAAAAGATGTTCAAAAATCTTCTTCTTGTGAATTACAATGCTTCAATTTGTCAAATTACTGAGTAAGCGTCCTAAAATAGTGTAGATTCTAAATTATAAAAGCCGTGACCCTTGATCTAATACTGGGGCCCCTGAAGGGATTCAAAGTTTAACATAGAAGTATAGAGGGAAAATGTTTAATAAAAATCTTCTTCTGGAGACCTACAATGCTTCAGTATGTGAGATTACTTTGCACGCAACCTTAAATAATGTAACGTATTTCTAAATTAATAAAGCTGTTACCACCGGACTAATACTGGGGCCCAAGGAGGGGTTCAAAGTTTAACATAGAAATATGTATGGAAAAATGTTTAAAAATTTTCTTCTTGAGAACTACATTGTTACAGTTTGTGAGATTACTATGCAAGGATCCTCAAATAGTGTAGATTCTAAATTGTTAAAGCCAACCATAAACCACGGACCAATACTGGGGCCCCAGAAAGGGGTTCAAAGTTTAAAATAGAAATAGCATACGCTACAAAATAGAATGTTACAAGGAATTGTTGTTCAGGTGAGCGATGTGACCCATGGGCCTCTTGTTCTATTTTTGTTTCAAGTTTAGAAAAACGTTTTGACAACAATTAACATTATAATTATAAACTTTTCAAGACATTTATTAATGAAAAAGGCTTTCTCGGATTACATTATACATTCAATAATTAGCATTATTAATGGTTTTGTCGCAGGACCCGTGAACCAGACTGTTTGATCTAAGGGTCCGGTAATAAGTACTATTTTCATGAATACCCAGTTAACAAGGTTTTGCTATGACTCATTTTAAAATTATTTTTTACATTAATATAATGACTGAAAATTTTTGATAATATGTTCTGGACAAAATATCTGTATACATAGCAATGTTCACTCAAGACTGGAATTTAAGAGAGAGGAACAAAACTCTGATGGGAGATGATTGCAAAATAATATATATTCAGATTCTCTTTGTCAAGAAAGTAGTTTTCAAGTTTTATAGGTCTTTACAAAGAATTGAGATAAATATCGTGTTTGCATCAATTTAAATACAGAATCCTAGATATCTTCCGATACGTACGACCTGATAAAAATGTCGTTTATATTGTTATTCATAGAGGGTTTTAAGGCTATACAGCAAGAGTGCAGTAGGCATGCAAACGTAAAGTCAAGATGTAACATTGAGCTATATAATATAGAATTGATATCATTTATTAGTTGCGTCAATCAAAATCTGTAGTAGTTTTCCTAAGCACAATCATTATGGTTGTCATCATCGTCAACACTAACAACAATATTATTTGTCTTACCTTACCGTTTCGAGGTATTACGATTTCCGACCAATAAACGATTGCATTCAACACATATATTATTCCAGCATTTATAGGGTCATGCTATACAAGTTCTTGTAAATGCTTGATGGTTGGTTTTCCCTGTTTTTCAAGATCGACCTTCGAATGGTGCACCTTAAGGATCTTTTGTTATTCAGTTTGATGCATTGGTATTATTCATCATGTATTATTCTGTGCAGAGCATTGTTTAACGTATGAAGGTGTTTGCAGAAAGCAAGGTTCAGGAATATTTACGTGACGATTTTTTAAAAATCAAAGCTTTGTTTATCATATGGATGTTGTCAACCGTGCAGAGAAAGTGCACATAGAGTATACATAAAGTGCATTACGCCATAGAGGATTTACAATGCAAAATTAAATACCCTTTTAAAACGATAATTTTTCTTGATTATTTTAGAATTACTTTTTACTTTGAGTTTTTTTATTTTACCTTATTATTTTTTGTTGTTGAATGATAATAATGATCGCTTGATTGCTCATATTGATCGAAGTTCTTTTTCGTCAGAAGTACAATATTTTTCACTTTTTGGAAAAAAGGATGCAAGTAAATGCAGAAAGAAACCATACAAAATTAGAAACAAAGCATTTAAATTTGCTTGTACATTTTTACCCATGTGCATTTAATTTTATGAACCCGACAATAATGTGTTTTTTTTAATTTCCTTTAGTTCTGTAAAAAATATTCTCTGAGTTTGATGAAAAGGAAGATAATGATTTTCTAAGAGAATGCTTTTGATAATTTTTTCAGTGAATTAAAAACTAAATATTTAAACCAAGTAGCTGATATTTTAATATAAATATCGATTTTTTGAAACATGATTTTCATATCGCCATACAGATATTTCTTCAATAGAAGTTATTTCTCAACTCTGAATAAACTCATAGGAATTGACATTGTCACCAAAACAGACAGACCAGCAATAATGTGGTTTTTAAATTCTATTTTTTTTTTTCATTTTGTCAAACCTTCGTTTTAAAAAAATGATATTTTACAATCATAATAAAAGTGTACCTTTTAAATAATCGAACAAATATTGACAATCTGTAAATGACATAAAGTAAAGGTTGTTACATTCTTTCAAATACAATCATATATGTCTTGATAAACTGATTTGGTAAATAAAGTAAACAGCCGATCCTCTTTGTAAACATCATCGCTAGCAATACCAATCATAACAAATACATAGGTATGGTGACGACGAATTGCAGATTGAGTTTCTAAAACAGTTCCAATAAGGGTGGCCAGAGAGCAGACAGTTTGAGCCACAAAACCTACAGTTGTTACCACAATCATCCACCCTGTGATCACTGCTTACCCCGAGGACCATTACACCCAGCAGAAAAACAAGCGTCAATGCTACAACTCTTGTCATCTACAACATAAAGTGAAAGGAAGATCACACATTTAATATGTAAAGAAATCAATTTCATGTAGTATTTACTGTTTATGACCAAAATTACTAACTTGAATTACAAATGATTCGTTTGCTTGAGAAAAGGGTGTTTCTCAAAAGGTTTTTAGACTCTTCTGTTGTCAGACCCGTTACACCGTAATAAAATTCGGACTAGAATATTTTCTTTAAATAAAGTTATATTGTATAAAATTGATATTTATATCCATAAAACGTGTATACATTAGTTTAATTCTCTTACTTGGACATACATAATGCTTCTTATAATATCAGTGAATGTTCAGATTCATTGCATTCAATAAATCACTCTCATGTGAATAAATTTACATGCATAAATGAATCAAAAATAAAAGTCCACTATAATATAAAGTCATCAGTATTCTCAGGACTTTGATTTAAGCGACTAAATAGACATAAATTTATGGCAGCGTTGTCATTTATTCCGTTTTATGAATAAAAATGTTGCTTGTTTAAAAAGGGAAAATAACTATACACTAAATCTTATTTCATTGAATTCAAGTTGAAACCTGTTTCATTTGTTCATTTAGCCTATAGAGAATAAAATGCCAATTTCTTTCGTCAGTAAAGGATATAAGCCGAAAGATTTCCATTCTGTGACAGAAAGAAGTGGGCTTAGATTAGTTCTTTCTCTCACAGATGGGACAGTTTGAGGCTTATATCCGACTTAAAACATTACCTTCTTTGTTTTAAAAATGGACAAAATCAGGTAAACCTGTTGACAATGCTGATAAATATACATATTTTAGCTTTGCCAAATTTTGATTTGTCCAACAAAAGTTTTTGATAAAATGATTAAAGGGGCATGGTCACGATTTTGGTCAAAATTTATTTTTCCGTTTGTAATGTTTACAATGCTTCAGTAAGGCATTTGTAATAGTCAGCCAACATTCCAGGGTAAGACCTTAAATGAATGTAACAAACGCTAGGAACTGTTTATTTATGTTCAAAACGAATTAGCAGTCAGCCTGAAAATTTTTACCGGTATATTTACCAATGTAAACAAAAACATTGCAAAAAGAATTGTGAGCTCTGTACCTTGCCTATAACTCTTCGACTGACACTTCACGAGGCCTAGTACAGTTCGAGTGCGCATGACTTTGCCCATCTTTTTATTTTCATGCAGCTTTAGGTGCAAAGTTATAACTTTCTTTTGTACTATGTTTTTATACAAAAATTAATAATATTATATGTAACTTTTATTAGTAGAGACATTTTATGACTTTTATAGCGTAAAATGCTAAAATATTGCTTACGCATCGTTTCTCGTTATTGTTAACTATGCATAAACTATGAATAAAGCCGAAGAAAAAAGAAGTATGATTCGCTCATTTATTCGAGGTGGCGATGGATTTTTAAAATAAGAATTTATTAACAGAGCATTAAGAGAAACATATGAGCATTTTACAAGTGTTATTTCGTTAAAAAATAATTTTTATAAGCTCATATATACCGCAATATGCCAATTTTGGGGAGAAAAAAATCGTTTTTGATATTATCCCTGGACCAAACCACGAGGTAAACATTTTTCTAAATTGCATTATTTGGTGACTTTTTACAATCGTTTTCATACATTGAAAAAACATCTCTAGGGCAGAAATACAAAAAATATGGGGAAAATGTGAAAATTTAGCGCTTTTTTAACAAATTCCCATAGGGTCACATAGTAAAAATTGATAAATTTCGATACGACCCCCTAGGAAATCGGGGAGGTAAATATATATCTTTTTGATCCAAAAATAATTGATATAAAAGTAAAACTACATGTAATAAATTTCATCAAAATATCTAGGGTGGAAATAATTAGACTCGGCCTCCTTAAGGTTTGGTTGATCAATATAAATGCATTACTAAAGCATTGTAAAGAATAAAAATAGAAAAATAAAATTTGACCCAAATCGTGATCATGTCCATTTAACGTCAAGGTTGGTTTAATTTTATGAACTTTTCCAAGGAGGATGTGCTCCGGATGATCAAGAATCAATTTTTAGTTATAGTATGTCCCAAGATATTTATTATACATGTAGATTATAAATCTCTGTAAAAAATCAGTTTTCGTTCCTGTGAATTTTTCCGAGTGAAAAATAAAAATGTGACAATGAAGATATCTTGGATATTTTCCCTTTCACTGATTTCAATTGCACTTCTTTCACAGGTATGTGTATTTTTATTAAAAATCGTCCAAATGTGCTGCATAAATATGTTGGGACAGACTAGAAGTAAAGAATGTGAGTTTTTTATAGTGCGGTGTCTCAATCTACTTTCTAATCATATCTGATGTGATTTGTGGGTTCAAGTAATTAATATCGAGTAGATTAATTTTTATTCTTAATTCTGAAAATGAAGTAAATAAATACAATATTGAATTTTTACTAGTATTTTATACCAACGACTTTTTTATGTTACACGTGATAAAAAATGAGTTGATTTATTTAATTTCAAAATATGACAAACATCTTTCAAAGAACAGTATGTATAATAAGAGTATCTGATAGTCGTAAGGCTGAAAGAGCTAGAACGTGCAATATATGAATACTGATTAGATATTATGAACTTCATTCAAATTATTAATTAAGTAATGTATTAATTAATACATTAAGTACATGTGAATTCTTTAAAAAAAACAACTAACTAAAGGTAAAGCATGATGCATGTCAAAAACTGTTGCATTAAGAATGCTCGGTAGTCAATTAATTAATTTCCCATTAGATCTACCTTAGACTCGTTAATACAATTTATGACTCCGAAAACTATTATCAATTCAAATGAAGAAAAATTCCAAATATTTAATCCTAAATATTTTAATATTATACAGAGCTCTTCTTCTAAAGGAGATTAATATAGTGAACCCAAATCACCCAGCCCTCTTAATATATGTTATAATATTACAATCAAGATTTTTTAACTACAATAAAAAAAAATATAAGATTAATATATTGCTTTACCTTTCAGGTTTCAAATATGAAGCTTGCCGCCGATGATTTCGACTGTTTCTTCTATTGCTTTTACGTCGCTTTTTATAGCGGCAATGGGCAATGGCTTCATTAATCACTGGGTTGGGTTCTTCGGGGTTATTTTTTTTCCTCATCTTTGAATGAAACTACTTCCAAATTCTAAAGTGTTATTCAATTGATTGATTGATGCATGCACAATATGTAATTTTTTTAAATTATTATTTCAAGGGCAGGAAATTGCATGACAAAAATATAATTTACCATTTATTTCTTATGTTTGCTGCAAAGAACGTTATCATCCGGGGTACATTTGTTTGCAATGCAAAATCCCTGCAGACTTTTTATTTTTAGCGAATTGAAACCTAACAAGGTAGAGGGAGCGTTTCATAGGAGAAATCTTGGAATTTTTTCATATTATTGAATGAACGTCGTTTGAACCCTGAGGAATTATGAATATCAAATAATTTAAGAAAATTATGCTGCATAAATATCTTGGGACAGAGTATAGTATTAACGTATCTAAATTAAAATAAATACTAGATAGACCCGTCACGGTGGTAAAAAAAATCATCAGTACATATTATCATCTACCAATATCATTTTATTGTCCATTGAATTCAAACTTAATCTTATTTGGCATTTTGCTTTTAACGATCTGTACATGTCGCATTGCATCTTTGAATACAGCATTTTCCTGAACGAAATACACTAACTTTCTTTTAAGACTAATACAAACTTATTTTGAAAACCCTCGTTCAGTAAAAGGTAATACTCCTATAGTTATTGTTTACAATTTATGTTCATATAATAGACATTAAAGAAACGAGGAAAATAACCCAACACATATTGAATATTACATTCAAAATCTTTCCGACATTATTTAATATCATTTATAGATTATGTTTTTTATTATTTGATTAAAAAATCCAACGATTCCAGGATTCAAACCTACCCCCCCCCTCTAAAAAAACAAAAACAAAAGACAAAACAATCGCGTTATTCGGTTAAATTGCGTAATCACTCGACTAATCTACACACAATATACCTTAATGGATAATAATCCAATATTTATTAAGACAATATATGGACGGTTATGACAAAGATTATTCAGTAATGAGTTGTACTACTGTCGCACTAGAAAAATTATTAAATTCATTTCTTAAATACCAGTGGTATATACATTTTTTATACATATCTTATTTCGCGTTAATTGTGAATTTTTTTAGTGTAGCATACATCAACATATAATTTAATAAATGAAGGATGAAAAAAAATAAATCGGGAATGTGGGGATGAATATCGGGGGGGGGGGGAAGGGGGGGGGGGGGTCCAGTCCTCAAGCACCTGTGGAACAGGTCACCTGGCTGACTATTTTTCCCCTGATCATTTTTTGAGTCAGGTAAATATATGTGATAATTTTTTACTACAATGAAATTGAGACACGCTCTGCTATTTTTAAGAAGCGTTCAATACCTTTACAAAGAATTGTCCAGGATTCTACAGTAA
>WFKH01003881.1:3934675-3944981 GCA_016163765.1 Magallana hongkongensis | reverse complement strand
TTTTTTTTTCGGCAGGTAACTATATTTTCTGGTGTCTATAAATTCAGCCTTATCTGTTTGTCTAAGCTTTCACCCTGAGTCCCGGTGTCGTGATGGCGCCCTGTAGAGTTTTATTTGGTATTTATAAATGTAGGATTGCGTTTACCTTTAATAAGGTAAATCCCCAAAATAATGAAACTCCCAAAATAATTACGAGCAGGTAGGCCAAGTAAACAGCTTAATTGCTTACATAATTAAAGTCCCTTCTCTGTGTTATTTTTGAGCTTTTTTGTACTACAATAGAACTATCTCTAATATATCAAATTAGCGGCCACGATGGATAACAGTAAAGTGTGTATCAGAGTTCAAATTTTAGAAGAAGAAAAAAAAACATGTCAGTGCAAATACATGTATTTCATATTTCTTTTAATTAAGGATGAATCAGAAAAAAACTGAAAAGTTGCTCAAATTAAGGTCATCTACTAGCCCCAGTATCGGCCTTATTAGATTAACCCCGACAGTTGTACAATGGTAGGAACATACAGTTTGGCCTCATTTTGCCACGGTGTTAAGACATTTAAATCGGCCCCAGTGTGTGTAGATTTACTTATTTGTCTTAACTCTGCTGTTTGCGCGGTACTTAAAACCTGAACAAATATTTTAATGAGAGTTTGGTTTTCGTCAGAGAATTCTCCAAGTCAGAACTAAGTCCTCATCAGAAGAAGTGCTTGAAAGCAGTGTAATCGTTTTACTAAGGCAATGGTCGATAATCAACCAAAACAAGAGAGAAATCATTTGGGTTGTTTTGTAGGATATTAATTATTCATAAAATTGTTTTAAAAGACAGTACATGCCTAAAAGTTTAAAATCGCGGGTACCGTATGACAGATCTGCATTTATTTCCCTATTATTCCCCCGGACAAAAACAGAACTAAATGTATAATGAAAATTTCTCCATTTAATCTAGTCTTCTCCGTTTGTTTTAATGTAGTCTTTTTCAATATTATTTTCTTTTCAATAACAAACTTTGTTCAACTTTCAATGGGTTTATATTCTCTCGCTGAAGAACTTTAGCTATACATAATGAATGTGTATCTTGTGAGATAGTGTGTATGATCATACGAAACACACCGACTTACAAGTAGCTGTAAATGAGAAATGCTATTGAAGCTTAAATTGTAACAAATGCGTCTCCTTTTTTTCAGTCACGTATATGGCAAATTTTATAAAAGTTTTGTACCAAAGTGTCTATCGATTAATTTATCATCGATTCAACTTCAAAATGATAGTAAAATAAGGTGACTGCTAAGGCGCATTGGTTTGTTGGTAGTTTTTTTTTAGAACGAAAAATCAACAGACATAAGATATTAATACACTTGTATAGCTCCGACTTAATCCAGATATATTGTCACACCGTTTTATCTAATAATAAACCTCCCATGTTTTTGACTGTTTAGATGAACATATACCGCGCCTGTTTGGAGGGTAAGGTGGACGAATTGGTCAGGCTCGTGGGTGAGGACGCTAACATGGTGGTTAAGGTCAGTAGTTAGCTCACCTGTGTAACAGGTGTTTTCACCTGTAAAAATAACAATACAATCCACACGGTCACCAAATGATAAAACCAGATGGTTCAGTGTATAAATGTAGTCTCCTACAACGTTCAATCATTCGCTAATAAAAAAGAAGGCAATAACTTCAGTTTCTAGCTCTTTCTAACATTGCAAGAAACAAACAATTATACGTATTGTAAACAACATTTTTTTTTCATTCTAAGATCAGGGTTATTAACAATGGAATGAAGTATATTGAAGCGTTATTTTCAAACCAGCTAATTATGTTAACGTCCCTATTTTCAACATAAAGTTACCATTTATTACAAGTTATATCGCTTTTAAACACTTAGGACGGACAGCGACCGCTACACATTGTCGCCACGAGCGGAAGAGAAGACATGGTGGCCGTCATAGATGCGCTTCTGAAAACAGGAAGTGACGTGAACGCCAAGACCACCACTGATGAGGACACCGTTCTACATCTCCTCATCAAACACGCCGTGCTCCGTCTGGCCTTCCAGACCTGTCTGATGATCCTAGAGCACAACCCGGACCTCGATATCAGAAACAGGGTAAGGGTTAAAAGACAAACACTTTATAATATCAAGATATCAGTATCAAGAAACATGGTAAGGGAATAGCAAACACTATGCACAGTGTACACTGATTCCCCTGTTGGGTGTATTATATTCTTTGCATCGTTCATTCTAAAACACATTTAACAGCAGCAATGCGGTAAAGGAATTTTAAGAAAGAGACCCAAATACATTTAGCGCATAATGCTATGGAATACTGATGATTTGTATCGTTCAAACATCTCTCTCACTTGATGAAACCTTATCTTAGGCTTGCTTTTATCGAACTCCACTTTTGGCTTTGAGATTTCTACAATCAACGGAAAAAAACCTACTCAGTTCAATAGCTAGTAGTTCTTTCTTTTAAGAAGGCATTTCAAACATATGTAAATTGCATTTACAAGCATATCCATAAGTAATATAAATATTTTGTCCTTGATTTCTTGAATAGTGATTACATTTTGACTTTTAGAATCTTCGAACGCCTTATGACCTAGCAATGGCTCAGGAGTATTTTGAACTAGCCAATGTTTTAGATGGTTCGATGACTCCAGAGGAAGCACGAGAGTACTACAAAAAGTCCATCGGGGAGTTATACGGGGTATGTACAAAGTAGGTCACATTTGTGGACCGTCCGGTCATCTCTATTTCAGATTCAGAAAGGTTGAACAGTTCTTTGTGTCATCTTATTAAATTTAGAATGATTGTGTTTGTTGTTTTAAGTAATTTATCTTTCGTTTAAAAAAAAACTCCAAAACAATATTTGCGTTCAAATCTTCTTCACACAGTGGTAATTTTTCCATCATGACATGATATTATAAAGAATTTTATAATATTTTGTAATTTGATTTCGTTGGTCAGTATCTATTTGATTTATTGATTCTATGCTGACACAGGGTCGACTGATAGAGGCGGTGATGAATGACAATGAAGAGGAGGCGATGGACTGTGTCAAACAAGGGGCGGACTGTAACCGAGTCAACAAGGTCAGTCACCATAGTAACCAGGTCAAGGTCGATTTGTAACATTGATTAGGCCAATATAAAAGCAAACCAGTGCCAGAAAACACATGTTGAAACTACCTTTACTATAGTGCCATCTTGACAAAGTTCGTAACCTAATTTAAACTATTAATATAAGTGAATATATAACTTCATTAGATAACGACTTCACTATGTGACGGGTGTCTAAATATTAGATTTTTTTAAAACAAAAGTATACAATGTCACTAGATAATAAGCAGTTAATTGTAAGTAGATAACAGAACCACATTCAAGATATACCCTCCGGAATCTCCATTATAACCAATTTTTCATTGATAATTAAACACAATGTTATCAGAGACTGAAATAATAGTGATATATACTTACTTATATCTGCTGCAGCACGGGGCCGGGGCTATACACTACGTGTTCACAGATCTATACCTCCACCCCCCGCTAGATCTGCTGAGTAAGATGGTGGCCAGTGGAGCGGATGTCAATCTCAGAGACTACGTAAGAACCAATTAAGGTATCCGATCCATATTAGGACCTAATTTTTCCAACCTTAAATATCCATCATGTATTTAATACTTTGATATTAATTTAAAGCATTTTAGAGTAGAAAAAGATTTACCGAGAGAAATTTTCAAAAATATCATTAACTAAGCAGTAATTAATTAATGAAGATTGCATTATGGTCTATGGGGACAAGCCCATTTTTTTTAAATAAAAAAGTAAATACTAGGAATATCAATAAATGCTTTGGTGGAAAGATGTATTTTATCATTGGGAATACACAAACTATTGAAAATAAATTTTATACTGTATAGATTTTTTTAAAATTAATTTTTATAGAATAAAAGCAAAGGGGGGCAACTCTTTAAGAAAAGGAAAAGGTGATTAATTAGGACACATTCCACTCTTACATATTGATACTTAAATATGAAAATTATGTCCAAGTATACTGAGTATTAAGCCCATACATATCTTTTATGCACCCAGATTCATTGAATCTGGGGCTTTTATGGATCGGATACCTTAATGTTGTATAAACGTATTTAGAACGGTCTTTACACCTGTAGAATTTGGAGGTTTTTGTCACCAGTAATATCTTTTCCCAGTGTGAGGTTGATTTCACATATCGGATAAACATGTGTGTTGTTTTGCACTTCATATGGACAAATAACTCTAACTTGTAATAAAAACTGTATTGCATGCTGTGTATAGAGCGTTTAGGACTCTTTTAAACAACTCATTAAAGCTAAGTTTTGAAAACAGTGAAGTTGAACAATGAGGAGAGCGATATTTATCTTCTTTTTAATTCTTGTTGAACTCTAAGGGAATATACACTGTAATAGTAAATAAAAGATTTTGGTAAATAATACTGAAATGACTTCATGCTACTTTATCCAGGAAGGGGATACAGCTCTGAATCTTGCAATAAAGAAAACAAGTCTCCGACCTGATAACACAATGTACAGAGTGGTGGATCAACTAATGCAATGGGGCGCGGATCCAACTCACAAAGACTTGGTAGGTTATTAAAAGGGCTCGATAGTCGTAGCCATTTTTAGATTGTATTGATCTCCTTTAGAAGAGCTCTATATAAAAACATAGGAAAGTACCAAATTTTAAAAGGTAAAATTTATGATTATTTTCTTTGATAATAATAGTTTATAGGTAAACAATTCATATCTTAAAATTTTAGGTAGATCTGATGGTTAATTTGTTGACCACCCAGCCTCCTTAAATACAGTTACGCCTTACTTCAAACAACTTTGTTATATATGTTACATGTTCATTTGCATGGTACGTACAGTATTGTCAGCTGTTTTGTTTCTACTGGGTTATTTACCAAATGTTGTGTGTCGTTAATAGGACGGAAATGACGCCCTTGCCCTAGCTGAGAACCGGAAGTACCTGGATATTGTCAAGTTACTCAAGAAACAGAAAACCACCTTGATTGTTGTATGTAATCCTACATGTTTCTTATAGTTTCGCCAGATTTTGCTAGAATATGATAAATATTGACAGTTTCAATCACTTGACGTTTACTTAATGAAATCATTAACTTTGATTTCAAAGTTATTTTTGCGTAATGTAAGAATTAGACTGAAATAGTTTTCAAGTGAATTGCTGTGTATGTGACGATGTGGCTAGACAGTAGTAGATGTCTGTGTTTGGTTTGTAGCCTCCTCCCCACGAGACTCCAGTACCGTCCCCAAGATACCAGGTATAGTACTCTCAATCATCTCCTCTTACATTTCACCAATAAATCAATGATATTTTGTAACTATATATTAGTAGAATTTTTCTCATGATACTTTATTTGCAACTAAACTTTCAAATATATCTAAAATACTTTGTACAAAACAAATCATTTAAATGATGTGATGGTGGAAGAAAATTATTCTCTCTGGCGAAAAAATAAATTTTTCAATAATTATGGTAATGTTGAACCCCAGAAGTCGACTACTCCGTACGAATCTCGGTCACCCATCACCCACAGTCCAAGCCCTGTCCACCCGGACTGGGGCACGCCGGTACTTCCCGCCATAAGGTCGTCTGACCCCCTCATTGCTCCTGACAGACAGGTACAGGGTTTGAACCCGGTAACCCCGCACCTTGTTACCGTGTCACTACAGAATGTCCCAGACCCTTGTGTGTACCACACACTTCTTACGTAACCTCCAAGTAATGTCCTTAACCTATAGTTAACAATCACCAATGATGCATGCATGCTTCACCTTAATAGTTCTAAATAATTCAGCATGTATTAATTGCAGATTCGTAATATATATCCTAAAAAGGTTTATGAGCTTGTTTTATTCACATCAGTACATATCATTATCATATCATATATAATTGCTTACAAAAAAAAATTGGTATGAAGAAGTAGTAACCCTTGGTTATCAACTCAATCATTTTATGTAACCTCGCTGTGGTTAAAAATGAATCGAATCTTACCATTTTAAATTAGTGTTTTTTTACAATCCAGTATAGTATAGTAACTATAGTATAGTCCAGTAAAGTATACCAAGCAATGATATGTACAGTAAACTGTTCACGTTAATCGTGCCTCAACACAAACGGCTGAGCTAAAAAGCGCGTTCTGAATATATTATGACTAATACACTGAACTTTTGAAGCTAAATCAGTGGAACGGTCGTTGCTGGTCAAGGAGACTTGAATTACTTTGACCCTTTAACCTTTTGACCTCCTCGTCTGTGTTCTGCAGAAACTGTCGACACTCATTGTAAAAAAAAATAAAGAATAAACATACATCAATCTGATTGGATATATATGTATAAATAATATTATATCAGTGTTAAATAAACCGTTGGTCTATGTATACAGCCTCGCGCACCCTCAGAGTCCTCCACCCTACCGCCTCTCTCTCCCACCAGAAACCTGCAATCGACTCCACCACCACCAAGAAGAGATCAGAATGCCGAACCCGATCGTGAGGTCTGCTTGAAATTGTTTGCGCAATTCAAGAACTAAAAACTAATTCTGATTCGCTATTTTGTAACAACCATGGAACATGCGCAGATCCAGAATAAGGGACCCCTCAACCTCTTCCCCCCCCCCCCCCCCCCAAAAAAAAAGGAAAAAATGTTCATGATCGCTTTATTCGTTTTCGAAAAGCACCTCCATTATATTAAAAAGAACCCACCTAACTATACAACCCAAAAAACCAATTATCCACCATGGAAGGGGAGGGGGGGGGGTTGGTTGGTTGGTTGGTAAATGTTAATGTTGAAAGACGAACGCTCTCGTTTCAGTCTTATTTATTGAATATAAATTATGTATTTAATTTATATCATCAACTTTTAAAAGGGGATACTTGTTTTGGGAGGGTAGTATATTTTATTTCTTTGGTATGAAAATTCATAAAACCCCTCCCTCATTGGATCCGCGCATGTGTTTCTATTTTCAATTGAATTTGCATTGTAAAAAATTTATATATTTTTAGATTATAAGATAGTTAACAAATATATAATGTTTTATTCAGCCTTATTTTATCTAAATCCAAAAATGATAGATATACTTCGATGGTGTGATATTAAAACGTTAAATTACTGTTTAAGATTCTACATATATACTGAAAAGCTTCTTTTTTTTTTTTTTAATTTACTTATCATTTTAACTTTTTAACATAGAAATACTTGTGTATGTACTGCAAAGCTTCCAACATTGTTCAGCGCATTGTTAAAGAAAAGTACACGAACGATGTAGATAAACATGCTTCATTAAATGGTCCCAGCTAACATTCAGTCCTTTGATCCGCGGCTATTCCCAGTATGATATCACTGTTTGATTGCTGGTCTATGTATACACAGTCCCGCGCACCCTCAGTGTCCTCCACCCTACCGCCTCTCTCTCCCACCAGAAACCTGCAACTGACGCCACAACCAGCGGCCAGGAGAAATCAGAATGCCGAACCCGATCGTGAGGTCTGCTTGAAATTGTTTGCGCAATTCAAGAACTAAAAACTAATTCTGATTCGTTTTTTTTTGTAACAACCATGGAACATGCGCGGATTCAGAATAAAGGACACCTCAACCCCTAATCTTACTTTATCACCTGCCCTCCCCCTTCCAAATAAAATGTTCATGATCGCTTCTTTTTCGAAAGGCACATCCCCCTTTCAAAAAAACCCCTATCTAACTATACTATCTGAAAAACCAATGATCCATTTGGGGGAGGGTTGTGAGTGTTATTGTTGTAGACGAACGCTCTCGTTTCAATCTTATTTATTGAATATAAATTATGTATTTAATTTATATCAACTTTAAAAAGGGGTTCTACTTGTTTCGGGAGGGTAGTATATTTTTTATTTCTTTGGTATGTAAATTCATAAAACCCCTCCCTCACTGGATCCGCGCATGTGTTACTATTTTCAATTTGCATTAAATAAAATTTAATTTTTAGATTATAAAACAGTTAACAAATATATATTGCTCAGTTTATCTAAATCCAAAACTGATGGGCATATGCCTCGATGATGTGATATTAAACTTTAGATTACTACTCAAGATTCTACATATAAACTGCAAAGCTTTTTTTGAAATTTACTTATCATTATAGCTTTTTAACATAGAAATACTTGTGTATGTACTGCAAAGCTTTCAACATTGTTCAGCGCATTGTTAAAGAAAAGTACACGAACGATGTAGATAAACATGCTTCATTAAATGGTCCCATTGATTGCTGGTCTATGTATACACAGTCCCGCGCACCCTCAGAGTCCTCCACCCTACCGCCTCTCTCTCCCACCAGAAACCTACAACCGACGCCACAACCAACGGTCAGGAGAAATCAGAATGCCGAACCCGATCGTGAGGTCTGCCTGAAACTGTTTGTGCAATTTTAATTCTGATGTGTGATTTACATGTTTTTCATTGCTTTGTAACAACCATGGAACATGCGCGGATACAGGATTTTTACAAAATGAAGGAGCACCTCTTTCCCTTACCATACCCAATCTTTTACCTACCATACTTTACGGCATTAAATATTTAGCGCTCTATTATTTTTCGAACAGCATATCCCTCCTTAAAATGAAAAAAAAGTGAATCCAGGTATACACGCATTCTCAAAACCAAGGGTTGCACTTTGGGAGTGTTAATTCATAAATTAATACATCCTTTATATTTATATCATCATTTTTTAAATAAAAGGATCAGTGTATGGTGAAGTGTATATTTTTAATTTATCACTTTGCTTTATACAAATTTATACATTTAGCAAATTCTTGGGAAGGGAGTACCAACCCCCGACTCTCCTAGATCCGCGCATGTGTCACTATTTTTAAATAAGTTTAAATTAATAGAGAACTGATTTCAAGACTACATAACATTTAAAATTAATAAATAATAATTGGTTTATATAATTCTCCATATTTTGATGTTTGAGTTATATCTTCCAAATACATCAAGGGTACGATATTTATTTGTCACATAACTATCAAAGATTGAACCTTAGCACTGCAAAGGTTTTTTAAATGCTCCGGTATTTGTTATTTTAACATGCTCGTATGTGTACTGAAGAGGCTTTCAAGTTGAACGCATTTTGTAAGACATAATTATACAGTAGAATATAGATATATAGTCCTAGAATTCAGTCCGTTGATCCGCGCTAGTTCCCAGTATGATATCATTGTTTGATTGCTGGTCTATGTATACACAGCCCCGCGCACCCTCAGAGTCCTCCACCCTACCGTCTCTCTCTCCCACCAGAAACCTGCAACCGACTCCACCACCAACGACAAGAAGAAATCAGAATGCCGAACCCGATCGTGAGGTCTGCATACAACATCTGGGAGTTGTTGACGTGCGATTCAAAAATTTTAAACTTGTTTTGTTGTGTGGTTTATGTTAAGGTTTGTTCTTTCGTTACTACCATGGGGAGTGCGCGGATCTAGGGTTTTTTCCCCAGCGGGTCCCCCTTTCCCCCCCCCCCCCCCAAAAAAAAAACCCCACCAAAAACCCCCAAAAAACCAAAAAAATTAAGTCTGTCTCCCAATTGTGAAATTTCCAATTCTTAGAGGGAGGAACGGTTAGCATTACACATATTCACACACTGTTAATGTCACGCTTTGAGAAAATCGTTGTTATTTCTGCATTACAGCAAGACGAGGTCAAGAGGTCATAGGTATCGCGCATGAATACATTGTCAAAATATGTTGCTCTTTTTTTCCCTTTGTTAGCAGTAAAATAAACTTACCGTTCGATGTTCAAACTAATTATCGCATTTAAATCACGTAAATTTCAGCATACTGTTTACAAAACATTTGCTTTTGTTTTTAAAAATGATTTATTGCAGTACTAATGAAGTGCACAATTGTATATTTGAGTCACGTAAATTCACTGAAAACCTACATGCACAACGATAATCCGTCAACAGAGCAAACTAAATCCAGTACTCTGTCATTTCATGTCCTTCATTTCCCATATATCTGGATCACAACCATAATCGCAACATCACAAGTATTTCTTACAATGCAACTACATGTACTATGCTATCGACCGTGTCCATTCCACCTCTAAATGTTTCCATTTTTCACATTGTCCAATCATATTTTATATGTCGAGGACTAGAATGACTTATTATCATTGGATAAAAATTGTCACTTGCCGTCTATTAATTATAAACGGCAAAATGGCGGTTTTAATACATCTTTTTCGTCTTTTTTTTCTTTTATATATAT
>WFKH01003881.1:3887344-3914271 GCA_016163765.1 Magallana hongkongensis | reverse complement strand
TTTTTTTTTTTTTTTTTTTTTTTTTTTTTTTTTTTTTTTTTGCTTAACGTTATCTGAAGGCAGGGTTCTCCAAGAGTCTTTTTAACTTTGACAATCATTACAAGTTTTTTTTTTCTTTGCGCCCCAGTAAAAATTATTTGTCACAATGAAATTCGCTGCACCTTATAAAGAAATTGTTGTAGTGTCAGGAGTATGATTTTTTAAAAAAAAAAATGAATAAGTAGATGATATCAATAAAATCTGTATAATTCACTAAACATTTGGGCCCGACTGTCATTATGTACGTCAAATTGTCTTTCAAGCGCTTTGAAACATTATATATTTGAATTTTCTTAGTGTCTATGTCCGTAAAAAAATATAAAAATTAAAGTTGACATATTTTTTTTCTGAAAACTGTAATAAAATGTTTTAGCTTTTAGATGACCATTTTGATATCGCTGCCATAGGCCGCCCACACAACAAATGAATAAGAACGAAATTCTAGATGTACCCCGTGTGAGAGAATTACCCGTGTGAGAGAATTACCCGTAATGTACCCCGTGTGTGAGAATTACCCGTGTGAGAGAATTACCCGTAATGTAGAGTGTATTTATGTGTGCTCTATCAATGCAAGTCTCCAAAGAAGGGTACTTCCATATATTCAGCTTTTACCAACAGTACCCTTTCCAGCTTTTAACTTTTCCCCGTTCGAACACACTTGGCATCATTTTTGAAAGATGTCAACGTATTTGACAGAATAAATTCAACTAGTTAACTAGAATGACCCTGTTTAAATTAAGGAAATTAGCCTTAGCCTTAGAAATTTGTTCAGGGTCATTGCACTTTCTTGATCCAGCCCTTTGGGTGAAGTATAGAGCAGACAGGACCAAAGTGAGAAAAAGGTAAGATCCAGACGTCTGCCATGACCTAGACATAGTAACTAGATTCAAGGTCACTGCACAGCCCTTACATACTGCCAGGTCTTTAGTTAAAGTCTGATGAAGATTGGTCCAAGGGGAGAGGAATAATTGTCAAAAACTGTTTTTAAACAAGATCTGCTGCGACTTTACCTAAAGGTCAAATTGAAAACATACCCTTTACCCATAAACACTCTTTAAGTGAAGATAGGGCCAAGGGGAAAGACTATATGGCACCCTAGGGAAAGGATTTTTTGCAGAAGTTAGCTTTTGGCCAGGCCTTGAAACTTGGTTCAATGTCACTGCTAATCCCTATAAGGCTTTCATATATTTAACAATTAGATCAGTTCATCATAAATGTATTTCATAGTATTCTTCTTGACAGGCTATTAATATACGTCGAAGTAAACATGTACAGGTTAGATGTAGGAAAACCTATAAAACATGCAACTAGAGGCAGGGTGGTCAACACCACCATCAGATCTTCCTTAAATTTTAAGATAGATGTTTTTAGCTATAAACTGTCATTTTATAAAGAAACAAGAGGCCCATGGGCCACATCGCTCACCTGAACAACAGTTCCTTGTAATATTCTATTTCGTAGCATATGCTATTTCTATTTTATACTTTGAACCCCTTTCTGGGGCCCCAGTATTGGTCCAGGGTTTATGGTTGGCTTTAACAATTTAGAATGTACACTATTTAAGGATTCTTGCGTAGTAATCTCACAAACTGTAACATTGTAGTTCTCAAGAAGAGGATTTTTAATTAGTTTCCCTATATATTTCTATGTTAAACTTTGAACTCCTCTTGGGGCCCCAGCATTAGTCTAGGGGTCAAAGCTTTAACAATTTAGAATCTACACTATTTGAGGATCCTTGCAAGGTATCTGACAAATTGTAACACTGTAGTACTTGAGAAGAAGATTTTTAAATGTTTCCCTATATACTTCTATGTTAAACTTTGAACCCCTCTATGGGCCCCAGTATTAGTCCAGGGGTCACGAATTTAACAATTTAGAATTTACATTATCCAAAGATGCATGCATAGTAATATCCCAAACAGTTGCATTTTAGTTCTTTATAAGAAGATTTTAAAACATTTTCCCTATATATTTCTATGTCAAATTTTAAACCCCGCCTGGGGCCCCAGTTTTCGTCCAGGGGTCACGATTTTACAATTTAGAATCTTCACTATTTGTACAAGCTTTTGTGTAAATATTGGCATTTCTGGTGCAGTGGTACTTGAGAAGAAGATTTTTAAACATTTTCCCTATATATTTCTTTGTTAAACTTTGAACCCCGCCGGGGCCCCCGTTTTGATCAGGGGGTCACGATTTTTACAATTTAGAATCTTCAATATATATACAGGTTTTTTTTTAATAAATATTGGCATTTCTGGTGCAGTGGTTCTTGAGAAGAAGATTTTTAAAGACATACACCCTATTCTCACTGTTTCGCAATTATCTCCATTTTAAAAAGGGTTTAGACCTTTATTTTAACAATTCAGAATCCTCTTCTCATAAGAATGCTTTGTACCAAGTTTGGTTAAATTTGGTCCAGTGGTTTTTAGAGAAGAAGTCAAAAATGTGAAAAGTTTACAGATGGAAAGACGGACGGACGACGGACAACGGGTGATCAGAAAAGCTCACTTGAACCTTCGGTTCAGGTGAGCTAAAAACCCATTGATTTTTAATGTTTTGTTATATGTTAATACAGACCTCTTCTTTTAAAGAAGATTAATATAGTGTGAAAAAGGCCTTGACCATCCAGCCCTTTTAAATGCAGACATGATTACATCTAATCAGTGTCAAGGCTACTTTGTATTGCTTTTCACTCATTAACATAACAAGAGGCCCAGGGCCACATCGCTCACCTGAGCAACAATAGCCTTAACTCATATCAAATTAGAATTACAGTATCAAAATCAAAATATCTTGCCAACTAAGTACAGTAGATCTTGCTCAAAAAATTTAAAATATCTGCCGATTTTTATCCACATATTTTATGGTAAATACATATCCCCTTTTGTTGTTGTACCTGTAAGAAGATTTTTCTCCATTCCTATATAACACCCCCCCCCCCCCCCCCCCCCCCCTACCCCTAAACTTGAATCTACACTATCTGAGGATGCTTCCACTGAAATTTGAGCTTTCCCGGCCTAATAGTTTTTAAGAAGATTTTTTCTATATATTCCTATGTAAAAATTCATCCCCCCAATGTGGCCCCACCCTTCCCCCGGGGACCATGATTTGAAAAAACTTGAATCTACCCTACCTGAGGATGCTTCCATACAAGTTACAGCTTTTCTGGCCCAATAGTTTTTGAGAAGAAGATTTTTGAAATATACCTACAAATTTTCAATAATTCTAAATTATCTTCCCTTTAAAGAGGGTGTGGCCCTTCATTTGAACAACCAAACCCCTTTCACCCAGTGATGCTTTGTGCCAAGTTTGGTTGAAATCTGCCCAGTGGTTCTGGAGAAGAAGATGAAAATGTGAAAAGTTTACAACGCCAACAACAACGCCAACACCAACGCCAACGACGACAGACAACGGACAAATTTTGATCAGAAAAGCTCACTTGAGCTTTCAGCTCAGGTGAGCTAAAAACCTTTTCCAAATGCAATTGCAGCAATTCTAAAGCTTAAGAAAACTGAAAGTTTCAGCAAGATTGGTGCTGCACATTTATTGCAAGACCTGGCAACCTGGAAATTTCTGATAAACTCTTTATCAGAATATTAACATGACAAAATTTAACTACATAAGTTTCAGACAAAAAAAGAAAGGTTCCCTCAAAAACTCTTTATTAGCATTATATACATTTATGACCTAGGTCGTTCCTTCTTTCCCTTGAACAGAGCGAGGAGTGATACATTGGCCACTTTGACGATCTTGAAACGGACACCGGGAATATCTCCGACGGCGTGACCTTTTCTACCGAATCCAGCCACCAAAACCTCGTCGTTTTCCTGAAAAACCAATGGCATGTTTTTACTCAAAATTGCAAAAATGATTTTGTTCAAAAACGAATACAAGAAGCACAATGTGCAACCTGAAGGTTTTTGATGGAGTCTCAGTTTATTATCATACTATATAACATTATTCTGTATTGAGTATTTGAAGCCATTTCCTAAATAATCAGAAGCTTAACATTTAATTGAGATTGGATGCATTAGCTCAACCACATGTACAATCTTCAATTTTCTTCAGTTATGATACAAATTCAAACATTGGACATGCTTCCAATGAAAATGTCAGTTGCCAAGTGATAAGTAAGATATACACTGAATTTAAATGTGGTAAAAATACAGACCCAGTCTATTCATGAACCCCAATTTTTTAATATGTGGAGGGGTGTTTATTGTCAAGAAAAGATACGACTGCAGCCAATAGATGGTTTATAGGTGCAGCATTGTGTTAAGACTCACCTCCACGTAGTTCAGACAGCCGTCGTTAGGGACAAAAGCTGTGATCTTCTTTCCGTTCTTGATGAGCTGTACTCTGACACACTTTCTGATGGCAGAGTTTGGCTGCTTGGCCTCAACTCCACTGGAAATACAAGTGAAATTCAAAGAATACTTTGTCAAACATTTGGAATATTTTGTGTAATCAAAACAACATTAGCTTTCATACAGAGGTAAAAATAGTTTGATAGTTTTTTTTCTCTGATTAACTTGCAAAATTTAGTTTAGATTGCAAATGCGAGTTTTGAGCCTTATACTGTTTTAGCTGTATGATGTTAGAAAAATACAATGCAACTTTTTTAAGGTGATGTCAAGACCAAATACACTGTCAAGTGAATAAATGTATGGATTTTTCAAACAAATACTTAATAATTGTCATCAAGTTTTACTTTTCAAAATACTTGTAGTGCAATCTATTACACTGTTTTTCATTTCAGGTTTTACTTAATTTTACAAGCTTTTATACACTTTTGATCATAAAATTCTGTATAAGCTATACTAACACTTTTTCCAAGACGATTCCCTTGGCATGGGAGGATCCCTGGAAGGGCTTGACCCATCTTGAGGGTAAATGGGCTTTCTTGTAGTCGTTATCGTGCCATTTCTGGTCCCGTCTGTGGTTGACACACTTTCTAGCGGTCTTCAAACCCCTGGGTTTACCTGTTGTAATACAGGATGAACTGTCAAATTCTGAGGCCTTGCAACTAATTAAACCTTACAAACACACTACAATCAAAATTTGAACAGTTATTAAATCAAAATAAATGTATAGTGTGTTTTTGATTCTTAAACCATCTACATCTTAATAGGTCATTTGGGTAGGCATTTTTTTCTGCAAGTGACCATTAATGTTTTCATGGTCACCTCAGAGTGAACTTTTCAGAAAAAATGCTTTAAAAAGTTCCACTGTTGTCACCTTTAAAAAGATTGATACTCAGTAGTCTACTTTAAGTTCAGTTTTTGCAAATAATGTAAATGATATCTGTTCAATCAGCCACCAAGTAAAACTAGAAAAACATGTTCCTTATGGGAAAGCAGTCTGACTTGAATTTTACTACAACACAACTCAGTGGGAAAGATTTGACTATGAAAAAGAAACGCATGTCCAAACTACAAGCCAAGTTTTCTGTCTAAAAGCAAGGAGTTCTGCTGCTTCAATTTCTTTTACTAATTGAATGCAAGTGTATGATTTTTGGCAGAATGGAAAGCAAATTCTAACATAGAAGTTCTGTAAATGCCTTGGTAAGACATGAAATAGAAATTTTGTGGACTTGACTACATATACATGCTCAAAAAGGTTTGTAATGTATATTTATGAATTTTTCCCCTGCAGATTATTTTTAAAAAGCTAAAATTCGACGCAAAGCAGATCTGCTTAGTGGCTGCTACATTGCAAGAATAAGGGACGAATTCTTACTGTGACCTGAGCGTAGCCTGGTCATGTAATTAAAGATTATTCTTTCTAGAGTCAAGACCATACTGTACACATACATGTTAACCTCCAGTGATGAAAAATAGGTAGATTTTGAACCAAAAAGCGGTAGCATCGCGCGCGGCCTTTTTCGCGTATATTTTAAAGCACAGATTTTTATGTATTACATATGTGCTAGGGATTTCTGATTAGTAATTAATGATATCAACTAATTAGTAATTAATGATATCAACTAAAATATAAAAGACTTTTGAAAATTTAGTAATATCAACACAAGCAATAAAAATGTTTGCACGCATTTACCATTATATTGATTACAGGGAAGTTATTTTTTTTTAGGAAAAAATATTTGAGTGCAGAGACTTTAACAATTGCCTTTGTTCTGAAAAATAGGTTAAGTTGCCAAAATTTAACATATAAGAGAAGTAAGAACTAGTAGGAAATCATATATTCTTTTTCAATATCAAAACAATGTTAACATACATGCTTATTACAAATTATGCAGCATTCAATAAACTGCAAGTCAAGTTTACTGTTATGGCCAAGTTAAAATATATATTCAGTCATCGTAAAAGCCACTTGTGGAATTGCAAAGATTCTTTTTTCTTTGCGAGGATAATATCGACATGTCCTGTAACTAATGTAATCACGGGAAGTGTCTTCTTTCATCGTTCAATGTAAAACACATGCTTGAAAAATTGTCATTCAAGCGACTTAATAAAGCGTTTGTGTGCCTCCGATTCAAAGTCACGTGCTAATTTCAAACCCAACGAGATTTTTGGACCACAATGGCTTCCAAAATGGCTATCTATCAAAACAAGGAATGTATTTAGAAGAAAAGCGGTGGATTTTTTAATAAAAGCGGTAGGCGGAAGACAGAGCTAAAAAGCGGTAGACTTCCGCATAAATCGGTAGAGTTAACATGTATGCTGTACAGGACAGTGCATATCTATCAATAAGTTGTTAAATGTGTGGCAATGGTATTATACACTATTATAAATACATATTAAATTTAATTAAGTTTTCAAAAATTAATTACAGTTTTACCATGATGGATACAGCTAGCCATAAATTTTATATGTTTTTTAAAAATTACTTGGGGCGAATTCACTTGGGGGGCAACCATGTATTCAGGGCGAAACCTCTCAGAGCAAACAAGGGTATAGTGCGAAACCACCTTGATTCGTATAATGTCACCTTTTCACACATTTCACAGTCCTCTGGATCATCATCAATATAGCCGTTGCATACATGTGATATGTACCTGCGGTACGCCAAATGTACCGTTTTATCGACCCCATTCACGGTGTACCGGCGGGACACCAAAATTCACGGAATATGAAAATTTGTACAGTTTTTTGAATTTCTCGCTAAATGCCGCCATTTTCCTCTCATTCTCGCTCGCGAGACACTGGAAAAAACATCACCTGTGTTTGACACGTGACCTACCGATACTTGTGTAGTGTACACAAACCGTCGCGTATGAAGGTGTGAACTGCCAATTGGGATAATCATCCATATCAAAATGCTCTTTTAGGTAGCATTGTTTTTAAAGGGGTATTTAATTATAACTGTTTTAAAATATTTCGTAACTTGATCGAAAAACTTTTAGCCAACTTTAGAAATATACATGAATCTGAACCAGCTCTCCGTACGTAATGTATACGATGAATAAACGTGTTTATTATCATGCTTACGCTGAAATAAAGGATTTTTTATGTGCAGAAATTTATGTAAGGTTGCAGTTGCTGCTGTTATTTACATTGCTGGTGTATATATCAGTAATACATTCATGAACAAGATGTAAATTGGAGACATCGACTCTCACGACTTGTACTATATAAAGTTGGTGAAGAAACTGCTCAATTCATATGATTCGTGAAAAAATTGTGCTTATAAAACACAATATGAAATTTTAAAGCATAAAAAACTTTATTAAAACATTTAAATAAGGCATTTTCGACAATATACATTTGTTGGTTTAGAAATAAGGTGCTTTATCAAAAGAATTTAAGCGATATTTTGTACCGTTTTTTGATGGGCAGTGTACAGTTTTTTCACCCAAATTTCAGTTTTGGGTACAGTTTTGTGGTCTTCAACTTATCACATGTATGCCGTTGACAGGTGAAGAGAGATACATTATACCACTTATAATCAGGTTGGGCACCAACCCCCGTTTGGTGGTTGGAGTCCCATTTGGTGGTTAAATGCCTAAATGGTATACCTATTTTACCTACCAAATGGGACTCATTTTTCGTTCAACTCGGATTACGTTTTTCTGCAATTGGCTGCAATTGTTTTCCACTTGCCCGGATGATAGGAATCGAAAGTACAGAGTTCGAGGAATGAGGCCATGTCGTACTTTGAATAAAATCGATCTTTTTGAAGACATAAACACTTTGTTTATACGCAACTTCCGAGGTGCATTTCATTTCGGCCTTTTTTTAAACACATGTGCGGAAAAATCGACACATAAAATTTTTTAAACGAATGTTTATTTATGAAGCAAACATGTCAGAGTACTTGCCCCGGTAGTAAACATGATGCGCTTTTTCTCCAGAAAAACGTAATCCTAGTTGAACGAAAAATGAGTCCCATTTGGTAGGTAAAATAGGTATACCATTTAGGCATTTAACCACCAAATGGGACTCCAACCACCAAACGGGGGTTGGTGCCCAACCTGATAAATGTATTTATATATAGGTAGGTATATATATATCTTTATCCCCATACATTTTATGACTTATTGATAGAAATTCAGATGCCTGTGCACATTTAAATTACATACTGTAGGTATACGGTGTATTGAAAATCGTAATGTAATTTGTAAAGAATATTTTCTCATTTTTCTTTATTATTTTTAATACAGGATGACGCAAAATCACATGATTCAGTTAGAATGGTGTATAATGTTGATTATATCAACTTTCTAACAGATAACAATTGCACACTTTTCAATAAATCTTCATAAAACGAGAACCACGTGAGAAGCACAACATACCCATAATGGCGATTTGTGAAAAAGGGAGATCTCGCGAATTTTCGCGAGAAGTGCGGGTTGATTTTTTTTTAATAAAAATTTATTTAAAAATCCATAAGGGACTAAAAAGTATATATTTAGAGCATATTTTATATATTCAAAATTTTAAATAATTTACTTTGCTTGTTTTAATGTAAGTGTAAAATAGTCATATGATTACATGATCACGTGACTGCTGCAACATGGAGGGCGTATTGAGAAGTATCGCTATTCTTTCCTGTTTCAGCCTAGCCTTATCCACGAAAGTGCCGGTTTTGTTGTGGTCTTCTTCTAGGTAGTTTTCAAAGAAATTCTCTGTTTTTTCTTAATTTGTTTTTTAAGTTGTTAATCTTATTTTATACCGTACTCGGACTCCTGTTGTAATAATACTGTTGTTTAGGCCTGCCTAGAAACGCAAAAATTTACGGCATTCTCATAAAATTTACACGTTTTAGTTTATATTCCGATGTTTTTTAGCTGAACAACGTATGTGTTTGTATGTGCACATTTCATATAAAGAGAAAAAGTCTGAAAATTGTATTGATTTATTGATTTTGTCCATGATAATAGTAATATGTTTGTCACCCGGTGGTCAGAATTGTACATTGTACCCCCATTTTACTAACCGAACGAAAGTTCATTTCTGAAGAAATATGCATCACATAGTAAGTCACTGGGGCAAGTACAGTACTCTTTACAAATAAACAATTTTTTCACAAAGATTATCCATTCCATTTTTAAAAAAATGGTAAATTCAAGATTGTTGCAAATCATCCGTAGGTTTCTGTCTACAACAAGTTAAAACAGATATTTTTATTTAAAATATGGCATGGCCTGGCCTCATTCCTCAGACTCTTTACTTTTGAGTCATATCTAGATTTATTAAATTGATCTGACGTTTCTTTGATCAATCATCTACAGATCCTTTACAGACCTTCCCCAGAGCAATGCGGGCCAAACAGTGGTCTCTTCAGACTTCAGCCAACAGTACTTGAAACCACTGACTACAGGAAACAACGGAAATCTTGTTGTTTTTGTACAGGATAAGGTAGGAGTTTCAAACAACTAGGGTTGGATACCGTTAAGGATGAAATGGTACGATACCATACCGGTATTTTTGAAACGATACGGTATTTTATCGATACGGTACTAGACCTTAATAAATGAGAATGATGATTTGTTTTTTTCCTACTGAAATGAGACTAGACAGCCAAGCGCTTTACCCGGTAGCCAGCCATTGTTTGGTCGCACTAATTGACGAAACATCAGAAATAGAATGGAAATAAACAAAACACTTTTGCGCTATTTTGTCTTTTTACATTTATTGTCAGAATAAAATTTAAACACTATTATTGTAAATGAATTTTAGTTTTTTTAGCTCACCTGAACCGAAGGTTCAAGTGAGCTTTTCTGATCACCCGTTGTCCGTCGTCCGTCTGTCCGTCCGTCTGTCCGTCTGTCTGTCCGTCTGTAAACTTTTCACATTTTTGACTTCTTCTCTAAAACCACTGGGCCAAATTTAACCAAACTTAGTACAAGGCATCCTTATGGGAAGGGGATTATAAATTGCTAAAATAAAGGGCTAATCCCTTTTTAAAAGGGAGATAATTGCGAAACAGTGAAAATAGGGTGCATGTCTTTAAAAATCTTCTTCTTAAGAACCACTGCACCAGAAATGCCAATATTTACATAAAAGCTTGTATATATAGTGAAGATTTTAAATTGCAAAAATCGTTACCCCCGGACCAAAACTGGGGCCCCAGGCGGGGTTCAAAGTTTAACATAGAAATACATAGGAAAAATGTTTAAAAATCTTCTTCTCAAGACCCACTGCACCAGAAATGCCAATATTTACATAAAAGCTTGTATATATTGTGAAGATTATAAATTGCAAAAATCGTGACCCCCGGACCAAAACTGGGGCCCCAGGCGGGGTTCAAAGTTTAACATAGATATACGTAAACAAAATGTTTTAAAATCTTCTTCTCAAGAACCACTGCACCAGAAATGCCAATATTTACACAAAAGCTTGTATATATAGTGAAAATTCTAAATTGCAAAAATCGTGACCCCCGGACCAAAACTGGGGCCCCAGGCGGGGTTCAAAGTTTAACATAGAAATACGTAAACAAAATGTTTTAAAATCTTCTTCTCAAGAACCACTGCACCAGAAATACCAATATTTACACAAAAGCTTGTATATATAGTGAAGATTCTAAATTGCAAAAATTGTGACCCCTGGACCAAAACTTGGGCCCCAGGCGGGGTTCAAAGTTTTACATAGAAATACATCATTAGGAAAACTGTTTAAAAATCTTCTTCTCAAGAACAACTGCACCAGAAATGCCAATATTTACACAAAAGCTTGCATATATAGTGAAAATAATAAATTGCAAAAATCGTGACCCCTGGACCAAAACTGGGGCCCCAGGCGGGGTTTAAAGTTTAACATAGAAATACATAGGAAAAATGTTTTAAAATCTTCTTCTCAGGACCCACTGCACCAGAAATGCCGATATTTACACAAAAGCTTGTATATATAATGAAAATTATAAATTGCAAAAACCTTGACCCCCGGACCAAAACTGGGGCCCCAGGCGGGGTTCAAAGTTTAACATAGAAATACATAGGAAAAATGTTTAAAAAATCTTCTTCTCAAGAACCATTGCACCAGAATTGTCAATATTTACACAAAAGCTTGTATATATAATGAAAATTATAATTTGCACAAATCGTGACCCACGGACCAAAACAGGGACCCCAGGCGGAGTTCAAAGTTTAACATTGAAATACATAGGAAAAATGTTTAAAAATCTTCTTCTTAAGAACCACTGCACCAGAAACGCCAATATTTACACAAAAGCTTGTACATATAGTGAAGATTATAAATTGTAAGAATCGTGAGCCCCGGACTAAAACTGGGGCCCCAGGCGGAGTTCAAAGTTTAACATGTATAGGAAAATGTTTAAAAATCTTCTTCTCAAGAACTACAATGCAACAGTTTGAGATATTACTATGCATACATCCTTGGCTATTGTAGATTCTAAATTGTTAAAATTGTGACCCCCAGACTAATACTGGGGCAACAAGAGGGGTTCAAAGTTTAACATAGAAATATATAGGAAACATGTTTAAAAATCTTCTCGAGAACTACAATGTTACAGTTTGTGAGATTATTATGCAAGGATCCTCAAATAGTGAAAATTCTAAATTGTAAAAGCTGTGACCCCTGGACCAACACTGGGGCCCCAGAAGGGTTTCAAATTTTAACATAGAAGTATATAGGGAAATTGTTTAAAATTTTCTTTTCAAGAACTACAATGCAACAGTTTGTGGGATTACTTTGCAAGCATCCTCAAATTGTCAAGATTCTTATTTGTGTAAGCCGTGACCCCCAGACTAATACTGGGGACCCAGAAGGGGTTTAAAGTTAACATAAAAATATATAGGGAACATGTTTGAAAATCTTGTTCTCAAGAACTACAGTGCAACAGTTTGTGGGATTACTATGCAAGCATCCGTGGCTATTGTAGATTCTAATTTGGTAAAATCTAATACTGGGGCCCCAAGAGGGGTTCAAAGTTTAACATAGAAGTAAATAGGGAAAATGTTTAAAAATCTTCTTCTTGAGAACTGCAATGCTACAATTTGTGAGATTAATATGCATGCAACCTTGGATAATGTAGATTCAATATTTTTAAAATAGTAACCCCTGGACTAATACTGGTGACTCAAGACAGATTCAAATTTTAACGTAGAAGTACATATGGAAAATGTTTATAAATCTTTTTTTCGAGAACTACACTGCTTTATTTTGTCATATTACTACATAAGCATCCTCAAATAGTGTAGATTCTAAATTATAAAAGCCGTGACCCTCGATCTAATACAGGGGCCCCAGAAGGGGTTCAAAGTTTAACATAGAAATATATATGGAAAATGTTTAAAAATTTTCTTCTCGAGAATTACAATCCTACAGTTTGTGAGATTACAATGCAAGCATCCTCAAATAGTGTAGATTCTAAATTGTTAAAGCCAACCATAAACCCTGGACCAATACTGGGGCCCCAGAAAGGGTTTCAAAGTTTAAAATAGAAGTAGCATATGATACCAAATTGAATGTTACAAGGAACTGTTGTTCAGGTGAGCGATGTGGCCCATGGGCCTCTTGTTTAATTTATGTTTTGATTTATTACTCAAAGTATTGGCAGTCGAATCAAGTATCGTACCAAGAATGATAAAGCACATATTTCGTTAATTAGCCTATCCTTTTAATACGCGGAGAATTCGATTTTAGCGAGTCTGAAATTGTTTTTTAAAATCATTTTAAATGTATAAAAAGGTTTGAAATACCGTTATTAGTACCGGTATTAAATGGAACGGTATTTTACCGGTATTTTTAAAGCAACTTCTCGGTACAGTATTGGTACCGTGTACCGGTATCCAACCCTACAAACAACTTTTGTATTGGAATTGTTTAGCTCAAATTGTTCTGTATCAGTGTGGTAGAGTCAGGTATATGGCATTCCTACTAGCTCTAGCTAGTGGGTTAACCATTTACCTCAATCGGTAGAGTGCTGGACTAGCATGCCAGAGGACCCGGGTTCAAACCCCAGTAGAGGCAAAAAGTGTCTCTGTTACATCAGTGATGGAATAGTTATTTTATTTGTTTGATATTATTGTCTTTATTGGTTACTCATAAAGAAAGTATTTATTTATATTTATACAAAATAAAATATTGTATATACTCTAATTTTGTTTGACAGCTAAGTCTGCAGGATTTTACCCAGCATGCTGATGTTTATAACCCAGAAAGTGATGGAGGAGTGTTCAAGAATGTAAAGGTATGATGAATCCAAACTTTAAATTGAAAACCCAATGCATCAACATCTTCGACAGTTTTGGAGTTTCCTTGTTTGAGATGATCATAATGATAGCAGTTATTATACCCCCCACGCAAACGACGTTTAGGGGGGTGTATAGGAATCACCTTGTCTGTCTGTCCGTCCGTCCATCCGTCCGTCCGTCTTTCCTTCCGTCTGTGCAAAATTCTAGTCCGGTCCATATCTTTCTTATGGAGAGACATTGGAAGTTCTTACTTCACACAAAGATTGCTTATGACCTGAGGGTGTGTCATGACCTTGACCCAAGGTCATTTGGTCAAGGTCACTGGCAGAAAAAGTGCAAAATTCGTGTCCGGTCCATATCTTTCTTATAGAGAGACATTGGAAGTTCTTACTTCACACAAAGATTGCTTATATTCTGAGGGTGTGTCATGACCTTGACCAAAGGCCATTCGAGAAAGGTCACGGTCAGGGTTCCCACTGGGCCAAAAATCCTTTTCGCCACTTTAGCGCGGCACGAAGAACGACCTATGTTTTACAATTGTTTCTATCATATCACATATACATGTACATGTGCATGTACATGTTTATGTAGGCCTATATGTTTTAGTTATTAATATTTTGAACTTTTTAAATATGCATGTATTGACCAATTTTTGTATGTACATATGCACTCTCCTCATTGACATGTTTCCATTTGCATCACTATGATTTCCAAGAAGTACCAGGTATCAAAGCTTTTGAAAAGTTAAGATACTAAATTTTTACAGTTCTAAGTTTGAGATAAAATAAAAACCAAAACACGTTTTATATAAAGAAACAAAAACAAAAATGCATTTATGGATTCATACACATACTAGATATTAAGAAGATGGAGTAAAAGCCACAAAGACATTATTTCCTCTGTTTTAGAATTAACAAGCTACAAGTTTACAATCCCTCATTTTGACAAGCAAGATGTAAAAATAAAATATTCTGCTGGGTTTTATGTCAATACGTTGCATACAACCTCATACTACACAGCTTCATTAAAAAGTTTTTTTTATCAATGTGCATATATATATTACAATAAATAAAATCCTTTGAAGAACTGCCCATATTAATCCCACTTTGGTGTGACTTTCAGAATAAATGAATATTTTGGGGAGGCAAATATGTCGCTGTCTATAAGTCAAGTGAATGCATTATGTTCCAAGGTCTTTAACAGAAATAAGAAAACTGTCATCACTTGCAGTACTTTGATGATTTCTATGGCAACCGGCTGCATTGCATAAAGTATTTCATAACTTCTAAACTTGGAAACAAATATTATTTAAGATTTTTGGCTTAAAATTTTAAACTTATGATATATATCTTATTCTGTTCATAACTAAAGAAGTTTAGCAAGTTCAACAGTTTAATTAATTAGCCCCATTCTCAGATTACGATCTCGCACCTTTGATGTGAAAATGGTTGACTTACAGAAAGACACTTATTGTTTAACAATTGACCACTGCAGTGAGAGCACCCTTCCAAGTGTTACATAACAATTGATGGTCTGAAGCCATAAATGACCTGTGGCTAATCTATGGTCAGAGCTGTGTGCACTGAAGCGATGCGAGATTTCCGGTTGCACATGGTGATTGAATTAACACAGACTGACCGAATAAACAAACGGGTGGGAAAGAGAAACACATACTTAAGGAATCACCAAAAATTGATTTTCGCCACATTTGGATTTCTTTTCGCCAATTTTGAAAAAAATTTGTCATTGGCGAAATTGGCGAAGCCCTGCACGAGCCCTGGTCAAGGTCACTGGCAGAAAAAGTGCAAAATTTGTGTCCAGTCCATATCTTTCTAATGGAGAGACATTGCAAGTTCATACTTCACACAAATATTGCTTATGACCTGGGAATGTGTCATGACCTTGACCCAAGGTCATTTGAGAAAGGTCAAGGTCACTTGCAGGAAAGGTGCAAAATTCGTGTACGGTACATTTCTTTCTTTTGGAGAAACAATGAAAGTCAGGGTTCGACACTAACTTTTATATGCATTAGTCCAGCCGGACTAGTGCCTGTTTATTTTAACTAGTCCGCAGGCAATTTTATTTGCCCGTCAAAAATAAAATAAATGCGTTATCGTATTTGCCTTATATAAAACACACTTTTTAAATAGAATTTGTAAGAAAGGGATGCATAATATATACCATAATGTTTTTCTTACAGGTGTTGCACTGGTTTAGTTGTATTGTGGTATGTCGTACATAACAATGATTTGCATATTCACTATCTCCGTGTACAAGGTTTATGCTGCCATTACAGATGTTATAAATAGATCTGTGCAATAGATACGTGCTATGAGCTACCTTGTTCTTTTCATTCTCTAAATTCTTTAAAAATCCGTTTAAAATCATAAGCAATTTATGACAAATGATTTAAACACAATTCATTTAAATTAAACAACTCACAGAAGATTCGTTTCACTTTTTTCCTTAAACACAGAAGCGTCCCTATCGAATCCGTTGTTTTGAAAATGTGCGCTTGTCACCTATTTTCTCGAACATCCCCTTAGGGCAAAGAAATAAACAAGTCACCCATAATATCCTGCATACCTCTGTTGTTTTCGCTCGGCAACTGCAATGTATTATATGCTAGATAATAGAAATATAGTCTGGGTTTTCCAGTAAAATGTCGACAGTCGCACATCGTTAATTCACATATTTTTTTAAGCAAAACTTTTTATTAGTCAGACCGGACTGACGAGACAGAAATTTTGTTAGTCTGCATGAAAATGTATTAGTCTGTGACTAACGGACTAAGGTTAGTGTCGAACCCTGGAAGTTCTTACTTCACACAAAGATTGCCTATGACCAGAAGGTATGTCATGACCTTGACCCAATGTCATTTGGGCAAGTTCAAAGTCATTGTTTAAAAATACTTAATTCTTATATGTGTCATGTCTTGTATGAATGGAAATGATTAGAAGGTAAAATTTTCACAAAGCTTGCTTGTGTAAGGCGAAATTAAATTAATTGTAAGATTCTCATCGCTGCCGGCCACTCTGAAAATGGCCCACCTATATATATTTTATATTTTTTCGGAAAAAAAATTGTGTGGAAAAAAAATTTTGGTGAAAACATCGGGTTCGGTATACAAAAAATTATAGACATTTAATGGCTGCATGACATGTGGATTATCGTTTGATTCCAGTCATGTTTATTATCATAAGGATACAAATGTTGTTAAGTTGAAATTAAATGGAATTTAAAGTATAGAAATTGATTTGTGTACTCATATTAGCATAAGCAATTTCCAAAAAAAAAAATAGAGCAGTTGTTATATAATAGAAAATGGATTGTTAAATAGATAGCATCCATCATTTTCTATAATAGAAAACTACTTGAGTTATGATTTTTTTTCTTAGCGGGGGGTATCAATTGTGAGCTTGCTCACAGTACTTCTAGTTTTATATATGATCAACTATCTGGCATCCGATAGGCTAGATTGGCTATCTTTGAATATTAATAAAGTATCGTAATTTATACACATGAATAGAATTTGCAGCCTTTATTGTTGTTCCGTTTTATTTTGCACAATTTTATGATATGCTGACATAATGGAAACATATTGACCTTAAACTGACCTCACAATGTTCACTCTTTTCTGTCTGTTTTTTCTCACTTTCACATGTTGACCTCAGAAAGAGGCTGTGGTTGTATTTAATGTGTTAATAATGTCGGTAGCTTTCATCTTACGAAGAAGGGAGCCCCCTGTGTGCGTTGAAGTGTAACTAATGCCATGTAAAGAGTTACTGTGTACACAGGAGGGGTGTCAACCAATTAAACAAAGGAATATACAGGTGTAAGAGGGTGGGATGTCATTATTACATGGTCACAATCCTATCAGATGACCAAAAATGACATTTTTTCCTATCAGATTATCAGGAAAAAATATAAAGGAATATATAAGAAATGGTTCGGTGTTTTGATATTATATCAGATTAACCGAATTATTCGATTAACCACTATTAGATTAAGTGGAACCCTCTGTATTTAATGTGTTAATATGACTTGTCTAATTGCAGGGTTTCATGGATGAGCTGTCTTCACTGAGTCTTCCATCAGTTCACCTTCCAGGCCTCGCCATTGATGATATCATCAAAACATTTGAGGGCAAAGTTCACCATGTCAAAGATCAAGATGCCAGCAAAATTGACCTTGACCCCAAATTGCCCAATCTTGTTATTGTGAAATTGACACCGATATCGGACAGTCCTAATGAAGAAGAAGGATTCAGAAAGAATGGTAATAAAAAAAGAGTAGAACAAGATCTTGAATACCTGGTTTATGTTCAATGATGCTAAATGATACCATGGGATATGTTATTGCTAATAACATATTAAATAAACATTATGAAGTCTCCATAAGGCCTTGCTGTAATGTCAGAATTTTTAGTTTCCTTTTCTGTTTTACTGATTGCACTCTGATGAATGATGTCTATATCTGATATGTTTCTGTACTGTTTGAAATTTAGTGTAGAATATTCAATATTTTAATTGATAGATATTTAAACAGCTTTAGAATTATTGCTCATTAATTTTTCATACAACTGTGTACCTTTCTCATATGATAGTATCTACATTAGATATGTCTGGAATTTTATAGACGAGACGATTGGTCGAGTGGTTAAACAGCTCGCTAAGCGGGGAGTGAAATTCAGTGCTCTCTACACTGCCATGAGTTCAAAAGCGGTAAGTGTTCACCATGCTATGTCACACTATGCAAAGAAGGGGACAGCACTATGTATGTACATATGAGACTTTTAAATACTGTTGGGACTATTTCATTTAGATCTGATTATTATGAACAAGGATGACTTTTGTGTAGTCATACATGTTGTGTACATGTGATATATTTATGTATAGGTGGTGTGAGTTTAACATCAATCTGTTAGATCCACTAGATAACAGACTTAATGTACCAGGGGGATGAAATCATTCTTGTCAGACTGTCATATCAGTTTAACAATCGCAGTAGTTTTGAATATAGTGCAGGAGAATTATGTTGTTCCCATTGCGAACAATGTATGATTGTTTTTGATTTATTTTATAGGCAGAGAGTAACAAAGTCCGAACTAAGAGAGGTCTGCTCAGTGTTGAGGCAGATGAGATGTCAGTTAAAGACTATGCTAATGGCACTTTGTTTAACTCATCCTGCCTCCTCATGTATTTGAGATCAATCAACATAGGGAACTCAACTCAGCTGAATTACTATAAAAATTTCAGAGTGTTAAATCTCTCCTGTCAGGACAATAAAACTGCCAGGTAAGAATTGATCCTACACTGATCATCACATGTAAAATTTAAAACGCATAAAATTCATCCTACATTTGATAATGAAAAGCTATGTAGAAATTCATTCTAACTTTGACAATGTCACTGTTAGGTATTCATTTTACCTGTAACAATGACATAATTAGGTAAAAATCCAATTAGGAAAATATTCATTCTACCTGTGACAGTGACACAATTAGCTATGCGTAAAAATTCTTCCTTACTGTGACAAAGGCACAAGTAAGAATTCTTAAGACCTGTGATTATGACACAATTAGGAAACAATTCATTTTCCATGTAACAAAGACATGGTTAGGTATGAATTCATTTTACCTGTGACAGTGACATGGTTAGCTATGAATTCATTTTACATGTGACAATGACATAGTTAGGTATGAATTCATTTTACCTGTGACAGTGACATGGTTAGGTATGAATTCATTTTACCTGTGACAATGACATGGTTAGATATGAATTCATTTAACCTGTGACAGTGACATGGTTAGGTATGAATTCATTTTACCTGTGACAATGACATGGTTAGATATGAATTCATTTTACCTGTGACAGGTACATGGTTAGATAATTATTTTTTCTACATATGACAGTGAAATAATTAGGTTTTATTTTTACCTGAGACCTTGAACATTAATGCATCTGTGCAAAAAAAGGAAATTGGTGCACTATTTATTAGAATATGACCCAAACAAAATTTTCTACTGAGTGAGAAAGTGATTTTTTTTTTATTATAAACTTTTAGACCTCTTTCTCAGACTCATTATACAATTATATTGGCATACTATTATTTCAAGAATTTATCATAGCAATAGATGACACTTTTGTTTTCTAGCCTGGAATTTAAGTACGAGAATGGTACAGAGGTTTTGAATATGAAGTAAGTATCTCTGCCTTGGTTCAATCAATCTTATTAATAATTATAATGCCTGCATTTAGATAATTTTGAATTTAATTACAAATTATAGAAATGTATGTGATAGTTTCCAATAGGATATTGGTAGTTTACATTTTATCCCATAAGAATTGAAAACAACAACTTGAAGTGAATGAAGCAATTTACATATTACATATTTAGTGTTACACAGTATTTGTTTTGATACGAAATGTAAATGCAATATCTTTCTCAGTTTGACCATGGCTGTGAACAATGTGTCTGGATACTGGAGCATTGAAGAGGCCAAAGTGAGATGGAATAACAAAACACACCAGATGAGGATGAGGAAAGTATCTGCGCCCCGGGGATTCTCCTACCACTGCTCCTCCCTAGAAAAACTGGTCGATACTGATCACAACTTCAGCATGTCCCTCGAAGGATTTCAGGTTAGCTCAGATCCCAACATTTGTCTTTTAAAAGAGAGACCATATGTTTATTGTTTGGATATGAAGTTAATGTGATAGAATTGTTAAGGTTCATTTGTTATAGGCTGTACAACATTCGTATTCGTCAACTGTTAACTTGTCAACTACATGTACATTGATTGGTGTCAATACCTGTTAAGCTCAGCAGGTTAGAGTAAATCAACAGTATCATCAATGACTTAATATACAGTGTAGGGTAATTTATTTTTAATTGAGTGACCTCATACCAGAACAGCACTTGAATATCATTGAAAGTATAGGTTTTTATGGATTAATCATCCATTCTTTTGGCTCAATAAATGATGGTTGACCATGTCTCAGGAACAGGTAAGGTGACCGGGATTTATAGAAACACATGAGCTCATTCTTTTTCTCATGTCTTGATTTTAAATTTATTAGAGATCTTTTCTTCCTGCAGCTGCAGCCGTTTGATGTGATGAACTACAAGTTTTCGGATGGCTGGGACTGCGTCCCTTTCTTCTCGGAGGTGATCTGGATGGGGCTGATCGCTACGCTGGCCTTCGTCCTCATCCTGCTGTTTGGATTCTCCATGCTTGCCTCTGTCACTACCCAAGACAGATTTGATGACCCCAAGGGAAAAACCATTACTGTCAATGTCAATGAATAGCTGATGAATATGTGTAGCAAAATTCAGTAGTACACTATGCACACTAATCACAGTCTTGACATATTTTTGCACCAAAAAAAAAAAAAATGATATTGTTTTGATCAAGCAGTTACATTTAGTATTTCAGTAATATATAAATTTTTATATTTTAATCAGATTCTTTTTTCAAAATGTTGATCTCTTTCTTGAATAAAGTGCTTTTCCTAGAAGTGTTTTGTATGCTCTCTCAGAGGTAATAGTCTATCATTGAGATTTTATCTTCGTTTTATTGGATTTGTCTGGTCCAGGAAATCATACAAAAATTGTGGAGAACTAACCATGACACTATGCATGTTATTGAACCATATATATCATGCTATGCTTGGAATAACTTACCGGGTATTTAAAAATATTTATTTTAATAAGATAAACATGTCTTAGTAATATGTGTGCCTTTTGAAGCAAGCCTAACTTGTGAGACTTCTAAATCTTTGTGGTAACTTTAAAACAAAAAATGTACAGTGAATTAGGTCAGACGAAATAGATGCACATACAACAAGCATCCACAGAGGGGGCAGACAAAAGTTCAGTATAATGGTCAATTATATCAGAAGCGTCAACAATTGACACTGGACGCTTACAACGAAACTGCCAATTGTCAGTACAACCTGAAGCATAAAGCCAGTTAGAACCACTGACATTGTCAAATGCATATTTTCAAAAATGATTTAACCAAATACTGTTTTTATATTAAATGCTCATCACCAGAAACAGGTGAAATGGGTCATATCGCTACTGTGCAACAAAGACGTTATTGACACAAGTCGTGACACATGCTTTCATCACTACAGGTGTTGCGTACCATCATCACGACTTTCTAATGAACTTTTACCTGTCACCCTGAGGTCGCAGTACTGTTTCACCAGGACCTAATTGTTGACTAAAGCGGAATTATGGGAGGGACGGGTGCTTTTAAGGTGGAATGCTACACCAAAATTTTATTTTATCATTTCTGAAACATGATTTTGTTATTCAAAGAGGGATATATGTTCTCAATTATTTTATACAAATTTTTTAATATTTTTTTTTGAGAAAGCGGAAAATCTGTTTTGGTTGCAAGTAACACACTGAAGAGATGAAATTTGGTGGGAATAAATGCATGATATTAGTATCTTATAAATCATGTCCAGTAAAGTCAATAAGACGTTTTATTTTTTTTAATAAAAAATTATTCATGAAATTAAAAAACATCTTTTGTTCATATTTCTCAAACCTATGGATAAAATCTTTAAAAAGACGTGTCTTATAGAGAAGAATTGTAAGGCAATCATTTAAAAAAAAAATGAATCAAATTGATGAAATTTAAGGAATATTGCTAATTTTCAAAATTGAACCACACCCGATCGAAATTAATATGATCCCGACTCAAATGGTGGGAAATTTAAATATATAACAATTTCACCCCCAAACTAGGATGTTTGGTTGTAATATGGTTTGTAAATTAACTGAAAAAAAATTAAATTCAAATGATCTCTTGGCTGCAAATGAAGAAACGTTGTTTTTTACTTTTATTATAATTAAGATCGGGATCAGTTTGTTTTTAATCGGGATAGGTCAAATTTTGAAAATTAGCAATATTTCTAAAATTTCGCCAATTTGATTCAATTTCTTTTTTAAAAAATGATTGTCTTATATTTCTTTTCTATAAAGATCTTTCTATAAAAGATTTTATCCATAGGTTTGAAAAATATCAACAAAAGATGGGTTTTTTTATTTTCATAAATAATTTCTTATTTAAAAAATAAAACGTTTTATTGACTTTACTGGACATGATTTATTAGATACCAATATCAAGCATTTATTCACACTACATTTCAAACTCTAGAGTGTGTTACTTGCAGTCAAAACAGATTTTCCACTTTCTCATAAAAAATACATCGTATAAAATAATGAAGGGTTTATTTCCTTCTTTGAACAACAAAATCATGTTTTAGAAATGATACTCTAACGATCCATAAAATAAAATTTTTGGTGTAGCGTTCCACCTTAACCCCCGAAATTGTCAAAATAAAGTTAAACCATCGTTGTAAATGAATGAATGTCTGTAAATCGCCTTTTAGAAATCGAATTCGATATCGCACGTTATTCTGCGCCTTCCCAAGTTTTAGCTCTTTTTTTTTTTTTTATAACTTTTGTTTCAATACAATAAAGCTGGAAAAGTTAACTTGATCACATCCACGGCCGTAGCGCACCCCTTTTGTAGTTGAGGCAAAATGTACACGTATGTTTTCAGTATTAGACTATAATTATCGTTTCGAACAAGAAATTAGGGAGAGTAGTTCTAGAGTAAGGCAATGAAATAACCTCGAGGACAAAGTAAAAAATTCAAATACAAATAGAACAAAATTTAAACAAAAATATGCTTACTTTTGGTGTTTCATGCGCGTGTAAAGGTAGCTAACACATTGCAGAAGCAATGCTTGCTAAGTACATAACCCGCATGAAACACCAACTAAAGCATTTTACATGTACCTGTTTATGTTTACTGAATCGTGTAATGAATTATCCATAAAGAGTTATTAAAAATTCTACATCATTATTATTGTCGATTAAACGTTAAACAGAAGGAACAGCTGATTCTCCTTATATGTTAAGGTTACCACGGTAACTACAACTAATTAAAACGACTTGAAAGTCTGAGATCAGCCCGCGAGGAAGTCTGTGCATTCAAAACTTTCCTCTCTGTCTCCGTCCAGTGAGGATTAATGTCAATAACCACTACACGTACTGTCATATCTTCCCATTTATGACCACTGAGGTTAAAATGTTCGATCCCGTCGGACTCTTTGATTTTTTAAGGTCTTTATGGTGGAACGGTTGTTGCTTTTGTGGAGGTCACTTGTTACCCAAACGTTCTGTTTTGAGCAAAACCTTACAGATGATGAGATAAATGCAATGGTCTGTGCGACAAGACGTGTTACTTAATATTTTGTAGGTGCCCCATAAAGAAACTAGTAAATATGTCCGTGCCAGAGCTGTACTTACACAAACTTTCGTTAGTATAAAGAATGGAAAAATTCTTTCTTATTTCTTGAAAGTGAGACTTAGATTAAAATTTGGCTCGTCTAACTCTTACGACCCCGGGGCCTGGTCCTCTTAACTATGACATAACAAGAAAAGTTATGAGTCACCCCATATCCAAGATATTCGACTTTTAAATGACTTGAATTTTCACAGTCTGAGCACAGTGAAAATTCAAGTTATTTAAAAGTCGAATATCTTGGGTATGGGAAAACCCATATCTATTCACTCCCATCAGACCTGTAAAAGACCGCAGCCCCATCCCGGAGAGTTAGGGATCATCTCTGATTATATGTTGGCAAAATCCTCAGTTAAGTTACCATGTCAAAATTTTTTTTGGTTTTGAAGTTAATATCACTAAACTTGTTAAGAGACGGATATATATTTAATAGTTCTTCATGTCCGTAGCGAGTACTACCACCAGTCTTGCGTCACTGGCAAACAGTGCGCACACCTGTGCTTAAACAGTTTACACGAGTGCGATCAGAATTTATATGGTGCAGGTGTTGCATAACCGTTCCGTCATTAAAAAGAAAATAAAAGAAAAACACCCACTCTTACACAATTAATAATGAAAAGAGACTGTGTGATAACCAACGAACAATACTCATGAAAGTAATATAATTTTTGTAATAATACATGTATAAGCAATGTTCATTAGTGAAAAAATCGAATCGAAGAATGACCTATATTTTCGTGAAAAAGCTAGCGTAAAATATTTTTCCTTCTACGTATAATTACATAAACATCGATATTCTAAGCATTTGTTGTAATGTTGTATCTGCTGATCATAAATGGAACTATATATTTTTTAGCGCAATTGTGTAAAGGGTACCTGACTATAGTAAAATATCTTGAATAGATAGTAAGCACTGATCGAATACATTGAAAATACTTAGTTAAAAAAAATTGATCGTCGTTTCAAATGTGAGGCATTTGCCTCATTTGCCTCCATTGCGCTACGGCCGTGACATCGTCCTTTGGAACTTTTGAAAACTCAAAATATTCTACATTATGCAATTTAATGTTGAAATGAAAGTTATGTCAATAGATCTTGTAAAATGCTACACTATATGATATCTGACAAAATATATAGTCATTTAATAAAATTCGTAAAGCGACGAATTACATCATCAGTAGTGTTTTCAAGCTAGCTTTCTGGATAGTTCAATGGGGTTTACAATGATTCTTGGTTTACAATTTGGTCAGGTGTTATCACATCAATTTTTTAACCACACTAGGAAAACCTTCAGAACACTCCCTTCTATAATACAGCAGTTATATTATTCTAATTGTACTCAGCTGTCCTGCAGTTATTTGTTATAAACGGGCTGTGGTGCCTAATTTCACTGGAGACTTGCATATGTACTTGTCGCAACGTAGAATAATAAGAGACACAGGTATGTGAAGTTTCGCATAGACTTTCTTTGAACAGCATGAAAGCTTTCTAGAGTTCTTTCAGCCAAGTGACATGAAGTTGTTGCCCTTGTAAAAGGAATTGATTACACTATACAAGTATTGTAGTTAAGTGAGGGTTATGGTTATTGGTCGTTTTCTAATTTAAATGATGACCATGGCATAACTATTTACAATGTAGAAATCTGTCTCCATTTTCAGAATACAGTTAACCTCAGTGCTAAGTCTGAACTCGCAACTTTGATATCTGTACGAAAATTATGCAAATATACAACTGATATTAAGTGGTATAGGCTAGGGCTCGCAGTCAATGATGACAAAATTTAAATAATTTTTGTCAACAAAAGCTATACAATTTTCAAAAGCATATTTAAACTATAATGAGTGAATGTGGGACATTTAAATCGTTCACATGACAAATCTTACATACGGAGGAAGACCAGGAAGAGGAACGCCCAGAAACCGCCATTTTGGGCGGGAGAGGTTTGTAAATATAAAAATGTCAATTATTTAACAGAAACCTTAAGTTTATTCTGATATACAGAATTAGAGAAAGATAAATTTCATAATAACATGGTCAGGTACAGGCGTTTGTAATTACTGGCACTAGGTTTGTAATGGCGTCTCAAGAGTCATGAGGGAAGAGTATAACGCTGGAATGCCATTTGTTCGATGGGAGGGTTTTGCTAAGCCTTTAATTAAATGCTGGAAAGATTGTTAATCCATTAATTATTAATTGAGACCTCGTTTATTCTGTGAAAAAAGATCAGGGTCCTTGATTTTATTCAGAATTACACTGTAAGAATATTAGTTTAGTTTTTAGCTCACCTGAACCGGAGGTTCAAGTGAGCTTTTCTGATCACCCGTTGTCCGTCGTACGTCCGTTTGTCTGTAAACTTTTCACATTTTTGATTTCTTCTCTAAAACCACTGGGCCAAATTTAACCAATCTTGGTACAAAGCATCCTAATGGAAAGGGGATTTTAAATTTTTAAAATAAAGGGCACAACCTCTTTTAAAGAGGAGATAATTGCGAAACAGTGAATATAGGGTGCATGACTTTAAAAATCTTCTTCTCAAGAACCACTTCACCAGAAATGCCAATATTTACACCAAAGCTTGTATATATTGTGAAGATTCTAAATTGTTAAAATCGTGACTCCGGACTAAAACTGGGGCCCCAAGAGGGGTTTTAAGTTTAACATAAAAATATATAGGGAAAATGTTTAAAAATCTTCTTCTCAAGAACTGCAAGCTACAATTTGGGAGATTACTATGCAAGCATTCTCATATAACGTAGATTCTAAATTGATAAAAAGTGAACCCCGGACTAAAACTGGAGCCCCAAGAGGGGTTTAAAGTCCCCACATAAAAATATATAGGGAAAATGTTTAAAAATCTTCTTTTCAAGACTTGCAAGCTACAATTTGTAATATTACTATGCAAGCATCCTCATATAATGTAGATTCTAAATTGATAAA
>WFKH01003881.1:3873078-3887334 GCA_016163765.1 Magallana hongkongensis | reverse complement strand
GCTACAATTTGGGAGATTACTATGCAAGCATCCTCATATAATGTAGACTATAAATTGATAAAATAGTGACCCCGGAATAAAAACTGGGGCCCCAAGAGGGGTTCAAAGTTAACATAGAAATATATAGGGAAAATGTTTAAAAATCTTTTTCTCAAGAACTAATATGCTACAATTAATATGCAGGCATTCTTAGAAAGGGTAGATTCTAAATTGTTTAAATTGTGACCCTAGACTAATACTGGGGCATTCTTAGAAAGGGTAGATTCTAAATTGTTTAAATTGTGACCCTAGACTAATACTGGGGCCCGAAGAGGGGTTCAATGTTTAACTTTGAAATATATTGGGCAAATATTTGAAAATAAAATAAAATGATACAATGAACTGTTGTTCGGGTGAGCGATGTGGCCCATGGGCCTCTTGTTATTCTTAAAGGTAGATTCGCTTTATATTACATGTATTGTAAATAAACAGAAGAGAAATTAAAATACTAAGGAATAGATACAATAAATACATAATTTATACGAGTATATTAAGTTGGTTTGGGACAGTTTACGTTACAGTCAGAACTAAAGCAAATTATAGACAATATATTGTATAAAAATTGTTACATGGCGTCTTTTTTTTTTTACATGTTATCCTATAATATTTCGCTTTCGTTTATACATTTTATGTCAGAGAATGTCTGTAAATTCAAAGAGAATTTGTTATCATTTCAGCTTGATAATTTTTGCTATTATCGACACAGGTCTTCACCATGGCCTTGAACAGTGCCCAAGATGTTATACTCTGCAACGCTTGCACAACTTCGGCAGCCCAAGTAATCTGTGAGGATTGTCAGGTGAAACTATGTAACGCTTGTATTGGCAATCATTTTTCAAATGTTTCAAACAAAGATTCTCATATAATGAGCCTTCTCAAGCCAAGAGGATCCACCCCAGATTATCTTAAATGCCAGATACATTCCAACCTAGATTGTAAACGCTACTGTCAAGATTGTGACATTCCTGTCTGTGAGAATTGTGTTTCCTCTACAGTACACAAAGGTCACAAATTTGTTGACATGAAGACAGCACTCCAAAACAAAAAAGAAGTCTTACAGAGAGATTTACAAGAACTCGAGACACATATTTATCCTACGTATCAAGAGATTGCTTCTACCATTCCAAAAATCACTCAGAGCATTACTGATCTTAAGGCATTAATGGACTCCAATGATATTTGCCTTATATCTGCGTACAGATCCAGGAATGATGAATTTAGGAAATTGCCTCTAGACAAATTTTTTTCTCAAAAGGTTAATGGAGATGTTAAGATTGATCAACAAAATGGCTCTCCGTCAGCGTTATCTTTTACAACAGAGGAACAAGTCACCACAAGAAAGACCACAGGAGCTGGACCCTCTCCCACGAAAAGACCACTGCTTGATGAACCACGCATTATCATATTGTTAAATACTGGGTATAAAGACCTACACAGCGTAGCCTGTGTCGATGATGAGAAAATCTGGACCAGTGGTTTAAATAAAACTATGAAACTCTTCAACCTTCGAGGGGGCCTTGTAAAGTCAAAGGATACCAAGTCAATGTACGCCCCATTAGACATAACCGTGACAAACAGCGGGGACCTGGTCTATGCTGATTACAAAGAAGGAACCGTAAACATAATCAAAGACACCAAGCAACAAGTAGTGATCAGTATGACGAACTGGAAACCCCGCAATATGTGCAGTACTTTTTCTGGTGACCTCTTGGTAGTTATGGTCAGTGATGTTGCCAATGAATCAAAGATTGTGCGTTTCTCTGGCGCCAACGAGCAACAAAGTATTCAGTACAATGACAGAGGTCAACCTCTCTTTTCATCGAGCATTTCAAGTAAATACATCAGCGAGAACAGGAACCTGGATATCTGTGTTTCCGATAGTGGAGATAATGCAGTAGTCGTGCTTACTCAGGCTGGAGAACTCCGGTTTAGGTACACTCGTCCCCCCTCTGCCACCAAAAAACCATTCCGACCAATTGGCATCACAACAGACAGCCAGAGTCAGATCCTAGCAACAGACCATAACAACAGCAATATCCACATCCTGGATCAGGACGGAAAGTTCCTCCGCTTCATTGACAACTGTCGGTTACAGACTCCATGGGGTTTGTGTGTGGACTCCAGAGACAACATTTTTGTAGCCGAGTACAACACAGGTATCGTGAAAAAAATCCAGTACTACACTTAAAAAAAAACCAACAATGAATTAAACAAACAAAGTGTGTTTCACGATACCCAAGTAACCAAAGTGGATGTATTTTTATATATACTGACATATGACGTAATCACACGCAAACAAGATTAATTTAATCCATATTACAGATGTATATATTATGTATAGTTTTGGATCACCCGTCTTTCTTCGTCTCTTCAGTTGTACAGTTGAAAATTATAGCACAACATGTGAAGTTCAACCGTAATGCATTCAAATTGTTTCATGGTCCAATGTTATTTAGTGGATTGTCCTTTATTTTCATAATGAGGCGGATGACATATTGACTCGTTATACCCACATGTACGGTCTCATTTAATTGGAATAAGCACTTCTAAGGTTATGTTCTTCTGTACAAAAATTAATTCTTTTATATTTTTTATTTTAGTATAAGTTGTAATTTATCTTGTTTTATTGTTTCATTTAACTTTTGTTTTTGTCGCCCGATAAATTTGATTTGATAAAATGGATTGTGCCATTAATCGTTTCTTGTTTTTGTATATGTATATATACTCGTATATTCGTATTTATATTATGTATATAGCTTATAGCTTAATATATATATCTTATAGTATTTAAAATAAGATCCTTCAAAAGAGGGGGCGGGGCTAAAAGTAAATGAAAATGGATGTAACAGCGTATACCTACAACAGATAAAAGTATGTTATCTTTAATTTGATTGTTTTATTTTTAGTTAAAGAGATATTTATTATCAAGGTTGGTATGCATTGTAAATTTAGCATAGCATTCATATGGTGGCATATTTCCCATAGAACTCTTTATAAACCTTATGCACTCTTAGTACTTTACTATGACAAATTCAGCCAAATCTTTAGTATCGCTTGACATTTTATTCCAGACCCTTTCAGAAAATGACAAAACTTTAAGGTCCCATGGCGTTCATAGGTCAAATTTGCAGTTGTTTACAACTAACAGCGATCGGCAGTGACACTCTACATTAAAAAATGAACCCCACCATTACATCTGCCTCTGGTATCTTTATTTTTTTTTTTCATAAAATTATTCCTTCATTCCATCTTTCATTTTAGGAACTGATAGTTTAACTTCAAATTGAGAATCAATTGCATGGTACTTAGCCAAATTGCATAACGCCTACACGTGTATTGCTTATTACAATGATCTATAACCTTTCTCTGTTTGTTTAGCTATCATTTAATTGGATAAACTCTCTTAAAGGAGATATTGCGGAGATATTTTCTTGCTCGTTGTCAAATCAAGTAAAAATTGAGGTACGAAGCAATCAAAATTTATTTTTGTGAATGTACGGTTTTTTTTCTACCTGAAAGATAGTCAATGCCTTATGTTTGATATTTAACATCATTTATTTAAAGATTATTTAAGAATACAAGATTTCACTTATTTAAAGCTTAAAGTTTAATTTCTTAAAGGGGCTAAATGGTCGTGACCATTTCTAGACTAAATTGATCTCCTTGAGAAGAAGAGCTCTGTGTAAAGATATATAGGAAAATAATCAGATTTTAAAGCTAAAATATGCTGATTTTTTCTTTTGTAAATGATAGATATGGTATTCTTAGCCATAAGCTTAAAAAATAAGACAGATTTAATCGTTGACCACTCAGCCTCCTTATAACAGATCTCTTTTGTCAAAGAAGTATTCCAGAATTTTCATTTAAATCCATTTGAAACTAAAAATGTGTCTGATAGCATGATTTTAGAATGTCGCATTCTAAAATCATGCTGTTTTATCTGAGATGAACAAAAGTAACCCTAAATAAACTTTTATACAGATTAGTTTTTTCAGCTCACTTGAGTCACTCAGGTGACTTATTGCCATTGGTCTTCGTCCGTCGTCGTGCGTCGTCCATCGTGCGTCGTCCGTAAACAATTTTACATTTTTTACTTCTTCTTAAAAACTAAAAAGCCAATTATTACCAATTTTTGGTTTGATGCATCTCTAGGATAAAGAAACCTAAATTGTAAAATTTATTACCTTCTACCTAAAGGGCCTCTTAAGTGTTGCCAAATATGAAAAAAGACACATTTTTCAAAAATCTTTTTCTCTACTCCTACACATGTGGAAAAAATTAAATGCATGTAATATGTCCATGAAGCCCTCTACCAAAATTGTGAAATTCATGACTCATGGGTCAGGGATTCAGATTCTAGAGAGGGGCCAATATCCATATAGTAAACATGTATTAAATATTAGAAAATCTTCTCTACTCCTTTATAAATTTGAGAAAAACTAAATGCATGGTTATGAGGTTCATAAAACCCTCTACCTAAATTGTGAAATTTATGGCCCCTGGATCAGGGGTTCAGACCCTAGGCGGGGGCCAATATGGCCATATAGTGAAAATGTATAACATTTTAGGAAATTTTCTTCTCTACTTTCACAGAAAGGGTAGTTAAACCGAATGCATGATTATGATGTCCATGAAGCCCATTATGAAATGTATGGGGTCAGGGGTTCAGGTCCTTGGGTATGGCCATTTTGGCCAAATAGTGAAAATGTATAAAATTATATATTTTTTCTGTACTTTTACAGTCCTGCGAGAGAAACTAAATGCATTGTTATTATGTTCATAATGTCTTAAAATCTTTTTAAATTGTGAAATTCACTGCCCATGGGCCAGGGGTTCAAGCTTTTTTTTGGGGGGGGGGGGGGATATAACCATATGGTGAACATGTATTTGTTTAGGTCACTTGAGTCTCACGGATAACCTATTGCCGTTGGTCGTGCGTCTTCCGTTAACAGTTTTACATTTTTATCTTCATCTTTATATTCATTTTAATTTCCTGTGCATTGCATGCTTGTAGCAGTAAACTGCATGCATGTTGTGTGCATTATAATTGAAACTATAACTACTTTAAACTGCAGGTCTCTTATTACCAAAAGTTTACAATTTTTGACACCTGGAGCTAGGGTATAAATAATCCGAGATTCCTCCGACTCTCCCCACCCCCTTTTTATGAATGGATGTTTGCAAACATCAAACAATAAAAGCGGGGGTAACAGCAGAGGTGTCTCAGATTAGGGTTTTGACTCCAAAATGAAGCTTAAAATGCGAACATGAGACACCCTGACAGGTCCACCTATGGGCCATGGTACTCCAGTGACCGTCAATGCCCGAGGGCCTCTTGGTTTAGTTTAGTAGATACCGTGATCATTCCTTTAGTAGTGGGTCCGCCACTTCACTAGCATCACAGCTGCTTTTGTTCATCAATCAAAAACTATTACGTCTACAGTAGCTCAATGTGCTCATTGTAACATCTACTGTGCTACAGTGGATGTTACCTGTAGGATATATCCCGACATTTATATCGAAAGTGCAGTATCTGTGATAACAAGAATTGATATGGTAAACTAATACTCGAGTCGCCATGTCGGATTGAAAAGGTTTGTAAACTGTGCATTTTCGTTTATTACTAACAGCTTATATAACTTCATTTAAAACACTATATTTTACAAAAATAATCGGGAAAATATCTTAAAATTAGGGTAAATAAATTTATTCTTAGTTTCTTCAAAATTATCTTACTTTCAGTTTGATTTATTCTATATTTAGAGTTATTCAACATAGCCTATGCGTCCCCTGTGCAGTGTATTAATATTTCGATATAATATTTCAACATGGATCCTCAAAACAGTGCCCAGGATGTTGTTCGCTGCACCAACTGTAAAACCTCTGCGGCCCTAATTCACTGTGATATTTGTCACTTAGATCTATGCGAGGATTGCGTCATTCAACACATTTCAGATATATCAAAGGATCATAAAGTCGTTCCCATTACCCAAAAAGGATCCACCCCTGATTATCCAATCTGTCTCAAACATTCCACGAGACAGTACCAACTCCACTGTGAACAATGTGACATTCCGATTTGTGTGCAGTGTTCTTCCTCTAAAGAGCACAAAGGTCATACGTTTGTTGACATAAAGGCAGCACTTGAGAGCAAAAAAGACATCTTAGAAAGAGATTTACAAGAACTTGAGAAATATATTCATCCAAAATACCAAGAGATTGTATCTAGCATTCTAGTTCAGAAAACAGATATGAATAAAAACTTTCAGAAAATAACAACAGCTCTCATTGAACATGGAGAGGCTATACAAAATGAAATTAACACTATAATCAAAATGCTCAAATCTGATCTAGATGAAATTGGCTTCAAACATCTTGCTGTCTTAAATGAAAAGGAAGATAATATCTCACACACAATGTCTGAAATCACCCAGAACATTGTTGATATCAAGAAATTACTGGAATCAAATGATATATGCCTTGTAACTGCATACGAATCCAGAATTGCCGAATTTCGGAAACTGCCTCCAAATATCAAGGTTATATTTCCAATTTTCTCTCCCCACCAAATTGACAGAGATCTGATTTCTCAATGTTTTGGGACACTAACACCGTTATCCTTTACAACAGAAGATCGAGTCTACTCATTAGAGTCCCCAGGAAAGGAGTTATCTCCCCCAGAAAGACCACTGATGAATGAACCATTCATAATCACTACTTTAAAAAGTAAATATAACTCACTTTTCCATGTGGCCTGCCAGGAAGATGATAAAGTCTGGACCAGTGGTCAGGACAACATGATAAAACTCTATAACCTCCACGGGGAACTTTTGAATTCGATCCGAACCAAATCAGGGAATAGACCAGGTGATGTATCTGTGACCAATAGTGGGGATCTTGTTTACACTGATGACAAAGACAAGAGTGTAAACATAGTAAAAAATACAAAGATACAGGAAGTGATCACACTACGGGGATGGAAACCTCGAAATATCTGTAGTACCACCTCTGGTGACCTATTGGTAATAATGGACAAAAAACAGAATACTAAAATTGTTCGTTACTCTTATTCCAAAGAAAGCCAAAACATCCAATTCAACGACAAAGGACAACCGCTATACTCATCTGGGGGTTATATTAAATACATCAGTGAAAATAAGAACTTAGATATATGTGTGTCTGACGTTCAAGCATGTGCAGTTGTAGTGGTCAATAAGGCCGGTAAACTCCGGTTCAGATACACAGGTCCTCCATCTACTACATATGGATCATTTTGTCCGATTGGAATCACTACCGACAGCCAAAGTCGGATTCTCACCGCGGACTATACCAACGACCTTATTCACATCCTGGATCTGGACGGACAGTTTCTCCGATACATTGACAACTGTAATTTACAGGGTCCATGGGGTCTATGTGTGGACACCAGAGACAACCTTTTTGTGGCTGAGAACAAAACAGGGGAAGTGAAGAAAATCCAATATAACATGCAAGCCAAGAAATCCAATGTCAACAAACCAGAAACAAGTGTATAATGCACGGAATTCGTGATTGCTTAATATTTTCGTGGATTTTCTGGCCAAAGAATAAGCATTCCTAACAAAGTTTAAAACTCAATATTTATTGAATGGAATCCGCCAGATAACATCTTCACGAAACCTTAAAAAGCTGACTAGCCGGGAATTTGACTCCCACGAATTTGCTCGATTCCAAAGTATCTGCATGAATTAGTATCATTACACATCTATAAGTATCTGAATTAGTATCATTACACGTCTTTAAGTATCTGAATTAGTATCATTACACCTCTTTAAGTATCTGAATTAGTATCATTACACGTCTTTAAGTATACTCTACTTTGGATCTCAGTTTTTTTTTTATTTTCGTAGATTTTCTGGCCTAAGAATAAGCATCCTCAACAAATTTTAAAACTCAATCTACAGATATTACATATTCACTGGAATCCGCCAGATAACAATCCCACGAACCCTTAAAAAGATGACTAACCATGAAATCTGCTCCCACGTATTTATTTGATTTCAAAGTATTCGAGTTATGATCATTATATATATTTACTTTAGTTGTTATGCCATTGTACACTTTGCTTTATTCTTTTGGTGTCGGTGAGAACAGTTGTCTACAATATATATCTTAGAGCATGTCTGGCAACTTCTGTGTGGCTAAGTACAGCCAGGGTAAAGCAAAGGAAGTCCAATATTAGTGTAATATTGGTAGAAAATGAATGTAACAAAACCGTTAAATATACATCGTATAAGGGATTTAATCTATACACTGTAATTAAAAAACCTGTACTTATATTATGTAGAACAGATACACAATCTTGGAGGAAATGCAGTACATGCACGACTTCTCAGAATACTAAAAGTTTTTGATGTAAAGATATATGAACGGAAAATAAAGATCCAATACGAAGATTGTTACATATTTTCCAATATTGTCACGGCTAACAGAGGCAGGGTTCTGTAACACATTATAATGTTTCCTATTATATGGCTAGAATAGATATATTCCTCTTCATATCTTTGACCGCTAAATTTCCAACTTCATTTTCATGTCACAAAATCACTCATATCAAGGGATCTGTCCAACAGGTGTAATAGATCAGTAAATTTGCAGTATCTGTCTACAGTACTTTTGTACTATAGAAGCAACGATATCTTGCAGTAATTAAACCTGGGGTGGCCATATATCATGCTGTTTCTATGATGATTTACATTTGTTTTCAGTCTGTCATGTTAGATTGGCGATCATACATCCTCACAATTGTCCGATGAATTATTTTGGTTTAAGAGGGTTAAATATACAAACTGTCAGTTAAATCATACCAGACGGTCTTTGCAGTCTTTTGAGATTCTTATCATAGATTCACGCAACATATTTAGACAAACATTCACATTATTTCGACAGAACAGAGGAATAGAAAACGTGTTGGCAGTTTCTGTCATGGCTTTATTATTTATTGTACATAAATGAAACAATGATAAATTGATATATATAAAACAATGATCAAGTCAATGATAAGGTTTATAAGTCAGTGATAATGTTTATAAGTCAATGATAAATTATATTGAAATGATAATTGATTTTACCAGGAATAAAACTGTATTATATAAAATGACAATGACAATGATAAATGGCAATGAATTACATCGACTTCACACGAGTATATGATGTAGCAAATTAAATGACAATGGCAGGAGCCCATATTACTGGTCGCAGACCCTGGAATAAAACAGAATGTGCGGCGGGACTCCTTTCAAAATTCGGCAGATCACCAAAATCCATCAAAGCCATGACTCCATACAGGTTGTTGCTGGTGAGACGTGATCATCATCTGAAATACGAAAAAAAGGCAGCAACAAAAGACAACTACAGTCAAAACTGCCGAAGCGGCCACCCCTATTAAGCAGTCACCTTTCGTATGCGGTCATTTTATTTCCTCCCGATGAAAAATCCTATATAATTGCCCTCTAAAGAGCGGTCATCTGTCTAACGCGGTCAGCGGTCATCGTATTTTGATCAGAAACTGTACAGTCAACATGCATTAGGCGGCCATTTTGGCCAGTCACATGATTTACACCCGGGGATTTTAAACATGGCTTCCGAATGTCGGGTAATAAATGTAAACAATAATTATACGCCTGAGGCGAGAGAAACCAAATTAATCGATGCAGTTATAATACATAATTAGCAGATCAGAAACGAATGGGAATCAAGTGAATTGTTTAAACATGTATTAACAATTTTTGTTTTATAAACATGAATGAAATGGGTGTCAAAAATGTCCGCGGCGAGGCAAGAGAAATTGCTCAATTTAATAATATGATTTTGAGATCAGATACGGTCGGTTAAAAACTTACTTGTTGATTTGTATTAAAAGTGTTTGTTTTCTATATATACGGTACTCATGAAAATAGTTAGTGTTATAATTGTGAAAATGTCAGCGACAAGGTTTGACCACGTAATAACTTTTTTCAATAATTTAAAAAAATATAACAATTGCATGAACAATGCATTGTTATGTATTTGTACTTATTTGTAAATATAATAGATACTATAAAAAAACATCTATCATTTTGATACATTATGCTAAATATCAAGTATATAATTAAAATAAAATTGAATAATTGTTTTAATAAGGTATTTGATGTTGGCAAATTCACAAGTCTCTATTCAAAGGTCACCTCTGTTAAGAGGTCACTTTGGGTGCCTCCCGCAGGTGACTGCTTAATACAAATTTGACTGTACATAAAGACACTTGTTTAGTTTGTCTTAAAGAAAATTACAATATCAATAAAATAATTCATACGGGATAATTTGTATTACATCAACAATTTAAAAATATTTAAAATGAGCTAAAGGGAGGGCGGGAGGGGATTATACGTCTTATCCCGCAGCCAGTGTCAGCAGCAAAAGGAGGTCGTAACGCGGAATAATTGCGCATGTTCTTACAGAAATTTCCTAATATTGGCAATAGGGGTTTACACGGGATATTACAAGGGCCCTAACAACAGGTGTTATCTTTCCTGGGCTGGCTTACTCTGTTTGTCTCCATAAAGTGACTAAGCACATAGTGAGTTAATACTTTTCTTCGCGTGCGAGAAAATTTCGCGAGATTCGCGAGAGTCTCGTTGTTGCGAATATTTCTCGCCGCGAATCAGCACTTGTCGTATAGTTGTAATAACAACAAAGATCTGGTAAGGGTTACTCGCAAAAATTAGTCGTCGCGAACCAGTACATCTCCAGTAAATCGCGAAATAATGTCGTCGCGAATAAAAGTCAGTTTACATAATTTTGTATTTTAAAATACCACTTGGCGAGCGCTTGAAAATGTCACTAGTTCAGTGCAAAACAGACAAGGTACCAATAGAGGTCGAGCTCAAAGGATATTAATTAGTTAGTATCGTAGTTGAGGGTGATGTCAATATCATGCCGAGGCTTAAAAATTAAAAAAACGTCGGTTGATATTGTCATTATCCAACACAAATGATATTAAATTCTGTATTAATATTGTATATATACATTGTTTATTTTGGAAATCAAAACACGATGTGTTATACGTATAGAAAATGAATGTTAAAACTCTTGGGAAAGAGGATGGTCACTTTTATTATTTACCAAAGGATTTTGGAATGTTTTACTCCATAGGTCTGCTCCTTTTTCTTAACACATTAAATGATTATTCGTTACAGACCTCGAAATAGTTTTTTTGGTTTTTAATCAAACAATATCCAATATCAAATTTTAAAAAAAAAATGTGTTGTGCTTCGAAATTTTGTTGTATAGATTGTACAGGAACTATACTTAATCCTCTCCCTCATCCTCTTTAAAGTTTACGTTTGGTGAAAAATGTATCTTTTAAAATAAATGGTGAATCCTATATATCATTGTATATGCTATTTGTTTGTTGTATTTTTTGTTTTTGTTCCTTGTTGTTTTTTTCAATTCTTGTTCGTTTGGGTTTCTTTTGTTTTTTAGGGTGGGGAAAGCTACCAAAAGTATTTTTCACTTAATTCAATTTATACATATGACAGCACCTAAACATAACAAACCTTTAGCAAATAATAAATACTTTTGGTCTAAAAAAATATTTTTTATTATTGAAAGAACAACAGCTTTTATTACAGGAACAAATGAAACTGATTTTTATATATACATATACATGTATTTATTTTCTCCTTTTTTCTAAAAAAAACATACACATAGTTTATTCAATCAGCATAAAAAAACAAAGCGTTTGGAATCAAAATTTCACTAAATCGAATGAACCTTGAATCGTTCAAGCCCTATTAAAATTTATCAATATTACATATCGTACGGTTGCAGATTATATTTTAATCATAAATTTACATATTGATATACTATCTGAACCATGAATATGTTCAATAGATACTTATCTCCTGTATAATCAAATAATGAAATCATTTATTACATACGATCGGTAGGTTACTTTTACAAGGTTATCTTCAGGCACATAGGTTGATTACATGGGTATACTAGAGGGAGAAAACACCCCGAGTCGCCATATTGATTGGAGAGGTTTCTCCGCTTTTAATTTTTGACATTACTAAATGTATTATTGATAAGGTTAATATTTCCTGGTGTTAAACTAGTTGGACTAATCAAGATACACAACTTATGATAACAAGCAGTTTACTATAATTACTTAGGCCAACATTTTTTTATTTACTGTTTTACGGGATTTTTTTTTTTAATTGAGTCGGGGGGACGAAATAAAAATAAAAATAAAAGTTTAAAATACATGGAGTCGGTCAGAAAAATAAAAATAAAATGAAAAATTGTGTTCAAAAATTTTATTTTCAATGTTGGGTGTTTATTAATTTAATTGCCTAAATTTGATAGAGAAATAGCATAATAGAATACATTTAGATGGACAACTGTCTTTTATGAGATAAATGATGATGATAAGCAGTTTTTTAAAAATAATTTCACTTCTTCTTTGTGTTTTGGCACTTCGGGTTTTCACTGGCCGCAGTTTTTAAAATGAGTGGCATATTGCTCACACAGTCCCAAATTCATCACTTAACTGACGGATATACTCTGTTTCAATGACTTCAGTGTCATAGCAGTACACACAAATGTCATCAAAGACCATGGTTTTACCTGTAACGGAATATTTACTACACAACAGGGACCAAAAAAATTTGCCATCGCTCATATTCATAATGATTTTCCGTTTTACAGCTATTAATTTCTAATATAAATAGTTATTAAAGATGTGTTTACATTTTCAATAATTTTAATTTCAAGACAATAGTCGAAATAACTTTCAATCGTCTTATCCGTCAAAACTAGAATTTTCTCTGTCATGTACTCCGTAAGTTCAATCGTATTTTTTAATACAATAATTTATGTTTAACTGAAAACAATCATTACAAGAGTGCATTATTTCATAAATATAGTTTTAAAGATGATACATACCCAAAATCTTTCAAGACGTGCAAATTTATAGAGCAGTCAATTGCCCTCTGCATAACACTTCAGCGGAATAACAGTTTCGTCTATTTCATTAACTACATCATTAATAGTGAAGCTTAAACTAATCTTTCTTATCGATGACTTTGGTGATTCACCATTAATAGAGACTGTTTTGAAATATTCAGAACTCTCCAATTGTGACGGTGTTGACATTTTGGCGCTATCCGACATACTTTCAATAAGAGTAACCGGCCTTTACTAATTATGTATGTTACGACCATTTCTTTGATTGGATGAATGAATTGGCATCAGCCAATGAGAAAAAGCTTTTTAAAGGTCCTGTGAAAACAGTTCATACACAAATTTTATTTTTTGAATCGCCATTAACGAGATGTCGGCGGAAAATATATAAAAATAAAACGTGTATTGGACACTTTTATTTTTATTTGACTTTGGCTCAAAATAGGGTCGGCGGTCCCGTAAAACAGGAAAATAAAAAATGTTGGCCTTATATGTATACATACATGATTGCTGTACTGAAGAGTAAAAGGGTTCACCTTTATTTATTCCATATGACTGGTTGTTTTAATGCAGTTGAAAATCTTTGCAGTTTGATTCCAAGATACCCACATGTACATGTCTGGCCATTGTGTAAATATGAGGACCAAGAAAAGGCATTGTTCAGTACTTGTGTGCGCAATGTGCATACAAAACAACATGTAAAACCTCATATTTATTGCTTTTGTATCTTTTGACAACAGTTTTGGTACGTTTTTGGCATGAGCAAGTCATTTCAAGAAATTTTTTCATTTGTGGTCCACATATGTTAAAGATGGCCGGACATCCCCTTTAAGTTTAAATAACAAGGCAAAAGACAAACAATTTTGTTACGCATATTATATATGTGATTGAGTGCCTAATTAAGACGAAGACGACGTTTTTCCGTCCATCATTTATTACATTAACTTTTTTCTTTTAAATCACTGGGCAAATATCATCGAAAAGTTGCGTTCAGCTTGCCAGCTAGGCCATTCCTTCTATGAATCATTCTTCCGATCCCAGTTGGGCCCTGTGATCGATCATTCGCATGTTAAACACCAAATGCAATTTCTTTGTACATTTTTAGGAGGGAGATATATATATATATATATATATAAACGATTTATTTAATTTGGACTGTCGCATTCTGTTTTATTTATTTATTTAAGTATGTGTGTGTGTGTATATATATATATATATATATATATATATATATAT
>WFKH01003881.1:3854376-3872678 GCA_016163765.1 Magallana hongkongensis | reverse complement strand
ATATATATATATATAGTGTGTTTTGTTTTGCAATTGATAACCGTGTCAACATTTCTATTTATATTTTTTAGCATAAAAGATCTTCTACAAGCTAAATATGTAAATTTATCTGAAATTTATTTAGTATATCTGAGTTTATGAAAATTTGGCTCAGTTTTAGGGTAGTGCTGATTCAAACAGACATACTAGCTGGTACTAGTTGTACTAAAGGTAGTGTCAAGATGTTTTATAAAATAAGATTGAACAGCAGGTCTTCCTGAAATACATTATTGATTCAAAATGCATATGATACATAATTAAAATTTTTAGCAGATAATTTTCGTTTCGGTTTCTGATGACACTGAAAGGCAAATTTTGCAAACGTCAAATCTGTAAATGATATTTATTAATATAAACTAGATTTAATTTTGTCTTGTTCTAGTTATTCTTGTTTCTATTAATAAACAGCACTAGTCTTTTTAAAAAACAATGATTCTCTCCTTTGTTAATTTCACACCATTTATGACTTTTAAAAACTAATTAATATGTATAAAGTTTGACAAAAACAAAGACTGCTTATTTAATTTTGATTAAAAATATATAGTTTGATTTTGTGTACAACTATAATGCATTATGTTATGCATGTATTTTTCAAATAATACATGCATATTTATTACAAGTTTCTGGCTATGCTTTCAGTTAGGATTTGTTTCTTATGTTAATAGTGTGACATATAAACATATTGTTATTCATAAATTTGCGTGTATTTTTTATTTTTCAGATTCCCTCATTATAATACCATTACAATACAACGTAAAATAAAGAGCCCGCGGTCAAATATGGACCCTCGAAACAGTGCCCAGGATGTTGCAGGGTGCTCCCTGTGTATAACGACTGTGGCCCCCATGCACTGTGACATTTGTCACATAGATCTATGTAAGGATTGTGTTGTAAACCATATCTCAGATGTAACAAAGGATCACAAAGTGGTGCCACTCAAACACAGAGGATCCATCCCTAATTATCCAAAATGTCCAACCCATACAACAAAACAGTGCGAACTTTATTGTGAACAATGCGATATTCCTGTTTGTTTGCAGTGTGTTTCCTCTGAATTACACAACGGGCATAGTTTTATTGATATACTGGAAAGCTAAGAATGAAAAAAGATGCAATGCAGAAAGATTTACAAGAACTAAAGTCCATTTATTCTAATTATCAAGATATTGCATGTTCCATTCCTGTTCAAAAAGCTGAACTGAATGAAAACTCCAAAAAATTAGAAATAGCTATCTGCAAACATGGTGAAGATTTGCACAAAGAAATAGACAACGTTATTAAGGCAATGGCATCTGATCTCGATGAAATGGATTCCAAACAACTGGCTGTCCTTCAGAAACAAGAAGATAAAATCACATGCAAGATTTCTGAAATTACACAGACCATTACTAATCTGACAAATACTCTAGACTCCAATGGTGTCAGCCTTGTATCCAAATACAAGTACAAGAATGACGAATTCAAAAGCTTGCCTTCTATAATAAAAGTTACATTACCAAAGTTTACTCCCAAAAAGGTTAACAGAGATAATATTTATCAACAGATTGGTTCTCTGTCAGCTATGTCTTTCACAAAAGAGGAAGTCAAAACAGATACCACTCTAGGATACCGAGACAAATGCCTAACATTAACAACAATAAACACTAGATGTAGAAAACTTGTCCGAGTAGCCTGCCTAGAAGATAAAATCTGGACAAGCGGTGATGACAAAATCCTTAGACTCTACAACCTCCGGAGTGAAGAAGTGAACTTTGTCCAAACCGCGTCAGGTAACAGACCAGATGACATAACAGTTACAGAGATGGGACATCTGGTTTATATTGATAGTAATGATAGAACTGTGAACATATTAAAGGATACACAGATACGAAGAGTTGACAGGCCCCATGGATGGATACCTGCGGGTGTCTGTAGCTCCCGCTCAGGTGGCGTTCTTATTATCATGGTCGACGATGATTGTACGGAAGCAAAAATTTTCCGTTACTATGGTTTATCCAAGGAAGAAAGCTTTAGCATTCCTGGACTAGACTGCTATTCACATGGCTACCTGAAACCTTGCAATGAGAACAGGAACCGAGACATTTGCGTGGTAGACTATGCAGCAAATCGTGGTCAATCAGGCCGGGAAACTCCGGTTTACCTACACTGGTCCTCCTTCTACTGCCAAGGAATCATTTCAACCACTAGACATCGCCACAGGTAGCCAGAGTCGGATTCTTACTGTAGATGGTTCTTTGCAGAGAATCCACATCTTAGATCAGGACGGACAGTTTCTCGGCTACATTGACAACTGTGATTTACGCGGTCCGTGCAGTTTATATGTGGACACCAACGATAATCCGTTTGTGGCTGAGAGCGATACGGGCAAAGTGAAGAAGATCGAGCACAACTTCAAGTCAACAAATTGACCATTATGAGGCGTTTACATACATTGTGAGTTTGGACAATTGAATTTAAGGTGAAATGCACTCTTTGAAGATGTATTATATCATGTACCAGTTTATTACGCGTATATCGTGAATTTAATATTGACTTAAAATACAGGACAAGTACAATGGTTGACGACGATGCTTGATTTGAACATATTTTATTACATTATATATTACAATGGGATTAGGCACAAGTTATAAAAACTTAATTCGCCCTCTCCCTACATGTTGAACAACAAATACAATTTTATTGCAAATACGTCTCAGTTTGTACTTATATAATAATAAATTTCCAGTACTTAGATATTTGATAGTAAAAGTTAATGTTATTTAATATTAGTGTTACATGTATGCAAGGATGAACAAGATATATAAATAAAAAATAAATAAGCAAAATGTTATCAACAAAAATACTCAGATTTGTGATTATTCAAATCTGCCAGTACCTTGAATATAAATTTGAACAATTGAAAAGAGGTATTTATTTTCATCCACGCTGAGTGAGTCGTCTCCCCAAAGTAAAGTACGAGAGTCAAGAAAATGAATTTTGTCAAATCTAATTTATTAAAAAATTCTTCCCTAACAGTAGCATATTAGGACAAGAGAAAAAGTGATGTGCGTCTTCAATCATTCCACATGAACAGAGAGGGCTTGATATAATATTACATCTATGAAGATCTATGTTTAGCGCACAATTTTGACGGAGTCTTGTGTGTAAAATATTAGTACGTCTTTTCCCATAACTGAAATAAGGTGGAGCTACTGTTAGAGATTTAGAAATTTTGTTTTTAAATAAAGATAACGAACTCGAATCTCTGGTATCCAAAGGTAAGTAATTCCATTCATTGACCACAGTTAGAACAAATGATGATTTATAAATTTGCAGTCTACATACAGGTATATTATAGTTTTGTGAGTTTCTCGTATAATATGCAGATGCATTGCATTGCATATCCGGTACAATATCTGATAAATAGTCAGGAACTAAATTATTTAGGATTTTATACATTATATTTAACCTTTGAGTTTTGCGTCTTACATTAAGTGGTTCCCAGCCCGTTTCAAAATACAAAGCTTCTCTTGAAGCAAAAATAGTGAGACCAGTAACAATTCGGGCTGCGTGCAGTTGTAGTTTTTCTAGTTTTTCAGAATCAATAGCGTAACAACCTCCCCATACCACTGACGCATATTCCAACCGTGGTCGAATAAACGAAGTATACATAAGTGAAAGAGTTTTACGATTAGCTTTAAACTTTAGTTTTTTTAACAAACCAATCGTCTTATATATAAGCGTTACACAGTAAAATTTCTATGTGAGACGACCAACTCAGGTTTGATGAAAATGTAACACCTTGATGCTTATGAGTTTGAACATATTCTAACTGACTATTTTGAAACTTCTTAAATGCAATAACATGTTTCATGTTATATTATGAACTTATTATATTCTGTAACTATTATTCTTATATAATCTAAATGTAACTGAAATATCAGTTGTAACTCTGATCCTTGGGGAGAGGACTAAAATAGGCATAGCCTGATGTCCAATCCTATTATGTATTTATTTGCATAATAAAATATTTGTTAAATTAAATTAAACTATTTTGAAAAATAAGTTTCGGTGGTTCTAAGTTTTTTCTTGGGTTATAAAATATAACTTTAGTTTTAGAAGGATTGAACTTTAGTAACCATTTATTCGACCACATTCCTATAGCATTTAGATCATGATTCAGACAATTTTCAATAGTTTTGACACATTTTGATGAATACTGCTAACAGTTATCATCAGCAAACAATCTACAGAAACTTAACAAGTTGTTTGCTACATCATTTACATAAATTAAAAATAGTAGTGGACCAAGTACGGAGCCTTGAGATACACCGGCATGTAATGGTGCCGTAGTAGAAAATAATTTTTTATACATAACTCTTTGTGTCCGATTCGCTAAGTAGCTTTTTAGCCAAATATACATGTTTCCATCAATACCATACATTTTTAATTTATATAAAAGTCCTTTGTGCCAAACACGATCAAAGGCTTTGGATAAATCACAAAACACCATGCAACATGATTTCCCTTCATCAATTCTCCTAACAATATCATCATATGTTTCTAATAAATGAAAAACAGTAGAATGGCCTGGTAAAAATCCGGCTTGATATTTATAAAACATATTATTACTGTGAAAATAGTTATATAAATGCTTAAATACAATACTTTCCATGACTTTACCAACACAACTTAATAACGAAACTGGTCTATAGTTGGACAAAACAGAAGGGTCATCTTTTTTGAAAAGTGGAATAACGTTAGCTTGTTTCCACATAATAGGAAAAACAGATTCTCCAAGTGAGCGGTTAAACAATAGATATAATGGTTTGACAATGGAAAATTTAGTAGCTTTCAACATGTTGTGACTAATAAGATCTGCACCTATGACCTTGTTTACATGAAGAATGAATAATAATTCTATCAATTATTTCTTGTTCATTGATACACATATTGTCAAACATACTGTCACACATAAATATTTCATGAGGTAATACAGAGTTATCATCATCAACACAGGCGATTGAAGCAAAAAATTCGTTCAGTGCGTTAATCTTATCGACATCAGAAAAAGCAAAAGAGTTGCTATCTGTGTATTGTAGAGGAGGAATGTCCGAGAGTAGTTTTGTTTTAAAAGTGTCCCTAAGAACTTTCCAGTATAATTTTGTGTTGTTTATGTTGTTATCAGTGAGTTGTAATTCAATGTTGTTGTGATAGTTTTGAATTTCGTGTTTTTTCATGTTGTTAAATTTGTTTCTAATGTGCCTGAATTTATTCCAGACGACGATGCTAGGAGGTCATCCAGCAAAAGAAGAGTTTGATTAAAAAGTACCAGTACGTGTTTGAAATAAAATTAATGATTTGATAAAATGCTGATTGTTTTCGTACAAAAAAATTTGGTGTTTAACGAATAGTGTCAAAATCAGATAACATTGTGTTGATAAAAAAAACTTACAAGACAAAATTATACCTCTGACAACTTTATACTTCTTACCTTTAAAATAGCGCACGAAGCTAGACTTTTCGTACAAAAGAAACAATTAGCGTTGATTGCACGCAGTAACTTATTAAACAATTTTATATGCCAGCATTTGAATGCACTTTTGACTAATTTTTAACTTCTTGTTCAGAGAAAAACATGATACTAAAATGAACAGTCAAACAGGATCCCTATTCATACAATATATAACAAACATTACAGTATAGAACGACAGACAGAATAAACTCTTCAGTTTATGTAACAGCGGAATATTCTTGGGGTAGGTTTTCCTGCTTATATAGTAATAGGTCCCGGCTGCAGAAGCTGGTGCTTGATTTGCCGCCATGATGTATTCCTAACCAAGACATGTCCAGATTCTCCACCGGAAACAAGGCAATATTCCGTTCAGTGTTCCAGTGTTGACGCCAAGTTCGAGTTCTAATATTTATTAAGGTCTTCCGTTTCCAACGGAAGACCTTATAGTGATTGTAATGTTTTTTATTATTATTATTATTATTATTATTTTTTTCCCCTTTTTTTGTCCACAAGATTTCTCAGAGATGGCTGGATAGATTTTCTTCAAATTTTCAGGGTTGATAGAGAATGATAATATCTCGAGGCGTTTTTTTCATTTTCTCAAAATTCACTTCCTGTCGTTCGTTTCCTGTCCCGCGGCAAAAAGCTATGGTCAATGAGATCTCAGAAACGATGAAGACTTGAACATCCACACTTTGAGGGATGATAGACCTATAGGTGTAGATGTGTTTAAACTATTTTGTTTTGTTCGTCGTAACTTCCGGTCGTCACCGGAAGCACTTCAAAAATTATTATTTTTAGGTTTTCAATTCTTTTTGCATAGAATAAATATATATCAGTATACATCTATACATATGTTATCTATGCGATGTTATATCAACAACAAAAATCTACTTCCGGTGAGATATCTCAATTATCTCAGAAAATCTTTTTAAAACAAATGTTTGAACCACGAGATCTCAAAAACTGTAAGTGATCAAGACACGAAATTTACAAGGATGATAGACATTTGTGAGAAGATGTGTTTAAACGCTTTCATTTTGTCTACCGTCACTTCCGGTCCACACCGGAAGAGTTCAAACAAATCAAGTTGATTATATGTTTCACTGTTTTTCTTTGATAATTTTATTTAAAATAATAAGCGATACAGAAGTGTTGTCTAACGTAAAAAAAATAGTAACTTTTTTTTTTTCAATGAGCACTTCAGTTTGTCCGTTTCCTGTCCCGAGACAAAAAGTAATGACTACATGAGATCTCAAAAATGGTAACGACTTAAACAACTAAACTTTGTGGGATGATAGATCTATGTATGTAGACATGTTAAATCTATTTTGTTTTGTTCGGCGTAACTTCCGGTCGTCACCGGAAGCACTCCAAAAATTAGTTTTTTTTTACCTTTTCTAAGTTGTTTTTTATAGAATGAATAAGTAGTATAAATCCTTACATAAGTCATCTATGCGATGTTTGACAAAAAAATTTTACTTCCGGTGAGATATCTCAAATATCTCAAGAAGTTTTTTTAAAACCAAATGTTGTACCCGCCAGATCTCAGAAACTGTAAGTGATCAAGACACGAAACTTACATGAATGATAGACATTTAATAGAAGATGTGTTTCACGTTTTTCATTTTGTCAACCGTCACTTCCGGTCCTCACTGGAAGGGTTCAAACAAATCACGTTGTTTTTAAGTTTAACATTTTTCCTTGAACAGTTTTACTTAGCATGATAAACAATAATGTTTGATAGGCAAATGCTCGGGAATTACAAACTTTTAGTTTCATTGATCACTTCCTGTCGTCCGTTTCCTGTCCCGAGACAATAAACGTTGTATCCACGAGGTCTCAAATACGGTAATGAATAGAACAAACAAACTTAGTGTGATGATATACTTATGTTTGTCGATATGTTAAACAGGTTTTGTTTGAATCAACGTAACTTCCGGTTGTCACAGAAACTACTTTAAAAAGGGTTTTTTTCTTCATTTTCTGTGTTTAGCTTGGTAAGTTCTGAGAGTTTTCTTCAAAGTAAGTGTTTCATGTAATACATTTTCTACTTGGAAGAAGCATTGCTTTTTAATAGATTAATACATGTTTATAAGAACGGAAGACCTTTTTGTTGCTATAGCAACAAGATTCTAGTTATCTAGTACAATTGTAAAGATTACTTGTTTGAACATATTTCATCATCAAGATGTTGACGACAAGAGGATTGAGCACAAGCTCTCAAACTAAGAACGCCCTCGCGCTCTTCCAAGTTTAAACCCGTATTACAAATGACCTGTGAGAAGTTCTAAAAATATAACTAATTTCTTATATATCTAGTGTAATATGTGAATACATGTACTTATTTATTTAACATCTTGATCAACATTTGAAAATAATTAGATTACCGGTACACCATCATTAGGTTGAGTCATTTATAGGCATTCAACAAACAAGGAATTCATCCGAAACTTATTTAATCAAGAATGATATTTTTTTCATGAATGTTTCTAAATGACTATGATTTACCAAAAAGGATACGTAACTTGGACTAAAAAGAATGCAAGAAATGTTTATTTTCTCAATGCACATCGTTATGAAATTGAACTTGAAAATTCAACTGTGTATGCGTGGGGGCGTTTCAGTACCAATTATCAATAATTTTCAGTTACAAACGGGTTTTTTAATACTCACGCATCACCCTTTTAAAAAAACCCCCAAAACTCAACACAATCAAAAATCTTCTAGGAATCGTTAAAAACCGTCTGTGGGAAGAAGGGGGGGGGGGGGGGGGGGGGGGGGGGGGGATAAATGTCGGTGTTTTCAAATCCGAGGAAAAGCTGGAGACGCTTGAATTGTATAATGCCGTCTACATCGTTTCTCCACGCGAGACAAAGAATCGTGAAGGAACGAACGAGCATTGATGCCAATTAAAAATATTGGTCATAAGATACATTTGAACACTGATGTAGAATATAGTGTCTTGTAAATACAAATTTAAGCATCGTTTTATTTCAAATAAATGATTTTAACATATAGTTTATCAAAAATCAATCTTACAGATCTAATAATTGCTTTTTTTTATTCCTACCTTAAATCATTCAAACGTTTACATGCAAAACATACCCATGCGCGGATCCAGGAATTTTTTCCCATGTGGTCCGAGGGATATTTTTGTTTGGGGGGGGGTGGGGTGGGGTTAGAGGCCTATTTTCAGTAACTTCGCTATCTGAATTTAATAAATTTAAATTTTCCAGGGGGTCTGGACCCGTTTGACCCCCTCTAGACCAGTGAATATCACATGCACCGCCCTGTATTCAGCATCGATACACAATACGTACCTAGGTATTTGTGTTTGGTTCATGTACATAGCGACAGGGAAGGTGACTTCCCTTACTCCACTTTATTCATCCTTTACTCCACTTATTCTACCTTTTTCATATTTAATCACATATGTGAAATAATAAAGTAAGTATTTTTAACGGTTTGATCCCTCAATTTCTTCGTACAATGTGGAAAAAAACCCATATAGGGAAAGTTTATAAAAGGATCAAGTTATTTTTAAGATACGAGGCAAGTCCAATCCCCAGATCAAATTAGGATTTTATCGGTTACCATATACCCAACCCCATAAATATATAGATATATAGTAGTTCTTTTTATTTAGTCCCCTTTGTACTGTAGATGTAATGCAAGTTTTTGTTGGTGGGGGAAATTTTTTTTTTTTGGGGGGGGCGGTCATTTTCTTCGTAATTTTATGTAATTCATTGTGTTCTGATGAGGAGACCGGTTGTCTCGGAAATTTGACGATTTTCATTGTTCTTGTTGCCGTTGGTCATTTTTATACATGGACTGCATCTGTATTTTAGGTCCAGATATTAACACATTAAAAATTAGGATGCCAAGTATTGTTCATTTTTTTTTGTGTGCTTATACATACACAGGAAAATCAGGATTCTGGTCATTATGAATATCATAGAATTATCGTTCGGACATGTATGAAATAAATATCAAAATTGAATTTTTTTTATTCATAGTTATGTGAAATCAAAATGACAGAATCATATTAAAATACATGTATTATAGAATAAAAGAAACTTATATGAATTAAAAACATTTTGTATAATTATTTTACACGTTGACTACAGTCATTTTTTTTTAATTGTTGTTGATAATCCTGTATCAAATCCGATATTTTAATTGTCAGTAAAAATACAATTATGCTCCATTTATTAAACACATGGTACGTATAATATCACATTTTGTGAAATAAAAAAGAGAAAATCATTTTTATCTAATAATTGAATTCTTTTACAATAAGTCTATTTTTATAAAGTATAGATTAAAATCGGATCGTTTAATTAAATTACATATGGACTAGTCAATTTTATTGCGGTTGATAATCCTAGCTGTGTCAAATATCTGTGTGTGATATTTTCTCAATAAAAATAATTATGCTCCATTTATTCACCACCGGGTATATCCTTTATTGATATTATTTTACAACTATTGTGTAATTTATTTGAGCAGTTTTTCCAGAGTGTCACTAATGTTACCTCAGGTGACACCCATACTCACCTGTCCAGTTTTTACCCCCAAGAGCCTCACTGCTTAATTAATACAATTAGAGTGACTTCCCTTTGAGCTGTTTATGACCGCGGCGGGAAAAACAATCGCGCCCATTGGCGGAATAAAATCACGTGTACCACATTAGTTAGCGTCTTACCGGCCGCACTGCTTCTATATTTCCTTCACAAAGAATTGTACAGCGTTCATAATACTACACTATGGGTAAGTTTCCTTCTATACGCTATGTAGTAGTATGATAGAATGTATAAAGGGTTATATAGTAATAATAACAAAGTCAAACGAAAAGGTTTTAAATAGGTGTTTTTGAGTTGATATTGATCGGAAATGAAGAAAAATGTCTAGAATTCCTTTGTTTGGGCAAAGATTGGTAAATAAGTCGGGCGGGAAGAATTTTTTGAAGATTTCATAATGGTTTATATAGAGTTGAAAACGGAACATTGCTTTTATAGAGATCTACATAGAAATGAACATAAAAAGTTCTGAATAATTTTTTTAAGTGGAAAAGTATGTGTTTGAAGCAGAAATGCGTTGTTTATGTGACCTATTTACCTACATATAGGGCCTCAACAAAGGATAGCTTAAAAAAAAAAATAAGTTGAAATCTGGTTGATGTATCTTGTTGAAATTTTGAATGTTAAATATGAACATTTTTTTAAAAATGAATTTTGATACTGGGTGAAATTTAAAAAGAAATCCAAAAGTGTTTCAGTAGTTACAAGTGTCTGTATTCACAATTTTTTAAAATATTGCACTTATAATTAACTTAAGACTAAGTTGGTATTAATTCAGGTTAACAATAATTAATTGTTCTGTATGTTAAATTTTTCAGTCATTGATGCTTTGTTTTATTTGTTCATCGATGAAGGATGATTTTAAATTTATATCATGTAAAACAGAAAAAAAGAGGAATCCATGCAGACAGTCATTTCGTTTGGTAAATCTTTTTAACAGGTCGTCCAAAAGCAGAAGGCAGCAGGAAGAGGAAAGCAAAGGACCCTAACAGACCAAAGAGGGCCACATCTGCCTATTTCTTCTTTCTTTCTAAAATGAGGGAAGATTCTAAAAAAGCAGGAAAACCCATTACAAAAGTATGCAATAGTCCAATGATTAAAGTTTACTTATAAACTGATAAATCCTGCTATTAAAATAAATTTGTATCAAAAGGTCCTTATCTTTTTAAATAAATGTTTGAATTTCATGTCCTCGTTTACTTGAACAGTTCTCTTTAAGACTTTAACAAATTATTAAAGCGGCTAAAAGTTGGTAGACAATTAGCAGGAATTTAGAATTGCTTTTGATTACAAAAATTTCTTCGTTTTTAAAAGATAAATGAATCAAAATAAACCTTTTTTATACAGATTGCTGAATTCACAAAAGATTGTTCAGCAAAGTGGGCCAAAATGAATGATAAGGATAAGGAGCCATTCGCCAAGAAGGCCGAGGCAGACAAGAAGAGGTACGATGCTGAAATGGCCGTCTACAAGGGAAAAGACCCCAATGATGCTGGCAAGCCCAAGAGACCACAGTCTGCGTATTTCTGCTTTTTGGCCGATTTCAGGGGAAAGATGAAAGGAAAGGATATTGACCACAAAGAAATCATCAAAATGGGTGAGTTAGGGTAAACGAAACAAAACCTTGAGAATTCTTGATTGTGTGATAAATCTGAATTGGTAGGGGAAAATATCAATCCAGCTTTTATGAGCCTTATGATGTAATTTGAAGAAAATTTTAATTTTAATGTTATGCAAAATTTATTTATCTATTGAACTTGTGTATTTTTCAACTGATCTTTCTATGTACCTGAAGAAAACTTGAGAATGTTGTGCCTTGCATTAGAAAGAGATTCACATTAAAAGGAGCTGTTGTGTTGCAAATAAGTTTGCCTATATACTACATCAGTACTTACCATTATTTTTTATTCATTCAGCTGGTGAAGCCTGGAGAAATCTGGACGACAGTGAGAAGAAGCCATTTGAAAAGCTGGCCCAGAAAGAACAAGAGAAATATGAACAAGCTCTCAGTGACTGGAGAAAGGTAAGCATGACAGCTGAGTAGGGTAAAAGTGAGCATATGTCGGTAAATTTGTCTTCTGAGAATGTTTACAATTTCCCAGTTAATGTTATGATGCTCATTCTTACTGGGAGCCTAACTTGTGAAAATTCAGTGTAAATGTTCAAAATTGCCCCAAAGAGTAACTAGGTAGTTTTTGACACAAGACTTGCTGAAAGTTATTTTGATTTTCCACCTAAAAATATGAACAGTTTGGAACATTGCGTAGATGTCTAGGGAAACGTGAGATAAATAAAGACGTCGGATAGCATCCCTCAAAACTTAGAATCGCAATTCTCCCACTATTTTTGTTACTTGAATATCTCAGTCTTTGTTGGTGGATTAGTAATGTACCTCGTCTGTTTTTATCTTTGTAGGGAGGTGGTGGTGCATCGCCATCAAAGAAAGCCAAACAGGAGGAGAACGGAGATGAAGACGAAGATGATGAAGAAGAGGAGGAAGATGATGATGAAGATGATGATGAATGAAGAGTCCCAGTGAGGGGAAGTCTCCCACCCAAAACAAAGCCAGTCCATTACATATGTCACAAATAAAAAGATCTGTATTAAAGCACCTAGTAAAGGAGTGATCTCAACTCGTCCACTGCTGAGGCCAGCCTGTGCTCTCTCTATAGGGGTGAACATTGGGAAGTAGGATAGCATGATAGATTAAACGAAACATAAAGGATGTCTGATAAAATTGAAATCTTGAGTATACCTAAGGTACTTGATGCCACACTAATTTATTTAAAATTGAGAGAGTTTTTTGGTGATTTTACTTTTTCTTGGGTTTAAAATGGTCTTGAAAAAATCTTTTGTTTTGAGAGATATCAAAGAAGTAAGGTTGGTGCATTCTGGTTGTATATATTTTCATATTTTTATCATTATAGACAACAAAATCTCATTTTATCATATTTATCATCTGTATCGAGTCCTGTTCATTTGTATCATTGCCCACATTTGCTGAACTATACAAGTGTTGTACCAGGTTTCAGACGTTATTCACTACAGCACTGTATCTGCCTAACTCTGTATCGAGCAGGGAATTTTTTTTTATTATCTACAAATTAATTCCACTCAGGGACTACAACGTGTGTTGGAAGGCATTTATTTTGATCGTATGCACCATTTTCAGCATTTTATACAATGTTTGAGAAAGATTTAAATTGCAGTATTTATTTTGTTTTCACATTGATTTATGACAAATTCCCAAGCAATAATTCTGGACAATTGTATTATGGAGGACATATTTTCAACAGTGCTCATCATTTTGACTCTCTTCTCATCAATTTCATTTAGTTTAAACATATCATGTGTTTGAAAATGTGCAAGATTTGTTTCGTTTTAGTAAGGAAATTTTAAATAAATTAAATCAAACTTTTGTTCTCTTTTATGTTTAGAAAATTTAGTTTTACAACTTACAATTAATATTGTTTGCAAGTTGTATGTATTATTAATAAAATTATGTGCTTTATTGTGTACAATTTTTCTTCTTTTGGAAAGAGTATTTGAAACAAGTGTCAATATCCAATTGATTTGGAAGTGGAAAAGGTGTTTGGCAGATCTTGTGTAACATGAAGGTTGTGCTAGTGTGAGAGATCTTTAGAAAATTCAAACTTGTTAAATTCACATAGAGTAACCGAGAATAGGCTATCAATCTGACGCACGCACACCTCATCCATGGGAATTTTTTCTGGATCCACGCATACGTACTATAATATTCTTCACCTTTTGGCTTCAAATCTGAAATCTAGTACTTGTGGGTGCAGGGGGGGTTGTCACGGGACCAAATGTAAATAAGATGCAATTTGTGGCTGGGCCTGGACCCCTGTATTTCTGGTTGGGTGCTGTATACCACTAAAGCTATAGGTTGGTGTCCACACCCAATAAGACCAACCTACTACACCACTTTTTGATGCTAAGGTCTTGAAGGCAATCTTCTACCCTTCTCAAAATGACTTTGAGTGTATATCTACATGATGTTCTTGTACAATCTTCTGTGATTCATCATAATTTCTGGACTTTTGAAAGAGATTGAACGATGAATAATAATTTCAATAGCTGCTGTATTTGACAGCCTGTTGTTTGATGTCCTGTATGTATAGATAGAATGATCACATAAGACATGTGCTGCTTCCCTCACAGAGACGTTGAAATAGGTGCAGTGGTAGTTTATTGTGATGACATCATGAAACCAGCGCAGCACTGTTAATGTCTACCATGTACTTGTGATATCCTGGTGCAGTGGTTGAATGAAATAGATGGGCGGATCTATAGGGGGTCTGGACACCCTCCCCTTGAAAAATTTAAAGCTACGGATATGGTAAACAAAATTATCCCTCCCCCCCCCCCCCCCCCCCTCCCCCGGGCGAAACGGTTTCTAGATTCGCATATAAAATGGCATAGGCTCTACCCATTTTGCCAAAAAGTGTTGCTCTTGGACTAAGAATTCGAAATACGGAATATTTCCATGTTCTCTGACTTTTCGAGCACGTAGCAGCATTTTCTAAAATGGGAGAAGACCCCCCACTTAAAAAAATACCATCGTGTTCGCACCAAGTTTTCGTGGGTGAGGGTTGTATTTACATTATCATTTCTATCCATTTTCGTATTTTTAACAGAAAAGACTTGAAAGTATGTTGGGGGGGGGGGGGGAGGGGGTTATATGCTACCTGCCTGCTTTTATTGGCCGTCTTATAGGCATTGCGTGATCAGATGTTTTTTTATTACTTGAACTACCGGTATTAAGTTTCACCAAAATTTATTATTTGGTTTGAAAATTTAAAAAAAAGTGAATGTTTTCTGGAGTATTTTGAACTTGATCTTTCTAGAGATTAACTGTTAGTCATAGATTGACCTATTTGCACCAAAGTTATTGCCCTTTGACTTTGGAATGTGTTTTTTTTTACTGTCATTCATGATAATTATATTTCGGATGACACCATATTATATTTATAACCTATTCGAACTCGCTAAATTAGTTGTATTAAAAGTAAAACCCAAGCGCCATATAAATGTCATTTGACCCTCGGTAGGAGCAAAGGGATTCTGTAGCATTTACATGGGACCTCGGTTTTTCTAGATGTTAACCGAAACGAAGACTCCTTTGTAAAACATTATCTGAGTTCTTAGAGAGGGTACTCTGTAGTTGTTGTCTGCACATGTAAATATGTTTATTTGTGTCACGGCCAGACTCGAACCCATAACCTTCCACACAGAGATGTCATACTGAAAAAAAATTACAGCATTTATACAGAGTTTAGTTTACTATATAGTCACAAGCATAAAATTTCATGCGCGGATCTAGAGGGGGGGGGGGGGGGGGGGGGCGTCCCGCCCCCCCCTGGAAAATGAAAATTTATTAAATTTACATAGTAAAATTATCACAAATTTGCCTCGGACCCCCCCTGGCAAACACAATTATCCTTCGGACCCCCCCTGGAAAAATTTTCTGGATCCGCGCATGAAATTTAAATGGTTTAAAAAAAACCTGCATAAATATTACATATAATTAAGATTTTATAGTATACAAGTAAGAGTATGCTATAAAACTTTGTCTAAAGTGCATATGATTGATTATTGTCCATATAGTAAGAGTAGATTAGAACATTACGCATACAGTGTATTATATGATACAGATAGTATATATTATAGTAATCTAATCAGATTATTGTCATGTTGTGAATTAACCGGGTGTTAGTAAATTTATACAAATTTTACTATATGACAGTACACTAGAGGACTATGTCTACATGTATATATACGGTTTGAGGCAAATTATTAGACGTTAGTTTTCCAAAGTACACTTAAAGACTTTGAGTATAGTGAATTTGATTGTACATAGATATTAGTATTCTGGTCAGGTTTCACTACAAGACTTATACTTTAAGCTATACTTTACATATACAAGTAGAGTATTTTGCGAAGATCGAGTACACTGTATTTGCTGCCTGCGTCCAACAAATCCGTAACAGCCGCGGTTCGAACCCATAACCTTCCGCACACAGGGACATAGCTTTCTATTCTAGTTCTCCTTTAAATCCATTCATTACTTTCCAAATAAAAGCTGAATACTATAATACTAGTAAATAACAACACACTGTGTGGAATTAGCAACGACACGCTGCAGCTATTTAATATTTGGCATATAAATGTACAAATACATAATTATGACATAAAGTTGGATCACATGATTTATTTACTTTAATAAAACATATTTTAAAATTTAAACTTTCCGCTGTACGTGTCGTCCTAAACTGGTATTTAACACCTATGCAATTCTTTATATAGCCTTGCTAATAATCCGGTTCTAAAGAACCACGTGACACAAACAGGTATTCGAATGAAAACCTTATATTTCCGGACAATTAATTCATTATTACACCAAGTAGAAATTGATTTCTGTCTAATTCGTCCCTCAAACGAAAGAAATCATATTTACTCAAAGAGACTATGCAAAAAGTGTAAATTAATGACAATGGCGGGAAATGGAAAATTAATCGCTCATAACATATCATTGAAACAGAAGTTAATTTTCTTTTAAGATACTTTACTATATACTAGTGCATACGTACCTGATAGAACGAGATCTTAGGAACCAACATCTATTTTGTGTAATGCATAGTTACAGAGAAGTACCTTGTAAAGGTCTTATGTAAAAGGAAGTTACACATTTTAAAAAACATTTTGAATTGATTCTGCTTTTTTCGGCTTGCAACAAAAACCCACAAAAATTGACCAAAAACGTTGATTGCGAAAATGAAGAAAAAACGTTCATGGAATAAATCGCGTATACAGGCAATCAAAAAAAAAAGAAAAAGGTAGAAAAGACAGCTGTTTTATCGAAAACCTCAGAAGATTTTACAATAATTATTTTTACCTTTAATTCTAATGCATTTTTTCGTAAAATGTTGTAAAATCTGATAAAATCAAATACAATATTTTAATTATGATGTAGTTTCTCATGATTTGATTTGAACATATTTTATTGTGTAAATTACACAAAAGGATTGGAAACAAGTTCTTACAACTTACATCTTCCTCTCCTAATGATAATATATACAATTGTCATAGTGATATTACATGTTACTTATTGTTGTTGACTTTATAACAGTAATATTCATAAATATGCATTTACAAAGTAATTGCGAATATATAATAAATAGTGTTGATATACAGTATAAAAAAGCTAATAACAAAAATAAAATTAATTATTAAATCTTCCAGACTCTTTAATAAACTTTTGAACTGCTGAAAAAATAAAGCAGTTTGTATTGTAAGACAAATTGTCACTACCCCAAAGAAGCAAATGTGAATTAATTATAACTGTTTCTTCAAGCCTATTAAAAAGTAATTCAAATAGATTGTTTCTTGTATTTACATAGTTCTTGCATACAAAGAAAAAGTGATAAACATCCTCCTTTTGACCACAAATACAATTAGGTGATTCAATAATGTTTCTTCTATACAGATCATAATTTAAAGTACAGTTGTGTCTCAACTTGGTATGTAAAATATTAATAGCGCGTTTGCCAAGTGAAAAATAATTTGGAGGTTGAGGAATACTTTCAGTAATGTTTTTCTTGAATATGTTGAGAGACGTTGCTTCCCTAACTTCTAATTTGAGAGAATTCCATTTCCGAATGGTGTCAGGTACAAAAGATATTTTGTAAAGTTCTAATCTGCTGATTGGAACACTATAATTTTCGCTATTTCTTGTGTGATATATTGAGACATTTTTTTGTTACAGGAGGAATAATGTTGCTCAAGTACTCAGGTACTTGATTTGTATGAATTTTAAACATGGTTATTAATTTAGCCTTATTACGTCGACTGACAAGAGGTTCCCAGCCAGTTTCTGTGTAGAGAGATTCTGTAGATGCTAAAATGGGTAAACCAGTAACAATCCTTGCGGCACTTAATTGAACTTTTTCTAATCTCTCCATGTCAATCATATTACAACCGTCCCATACTACAAAAGCATATTCAAGAACTGGTCTAATAAACGTGATATAGTTTCTCATACAATATTTAATTGCCAAAGGTATCCCATACCTTCTTTTAAAAGCGTTTCAGACAAGGACCCAAAGCGTAGTAACTAGTAAATAAATGTTTGTAATAAATATATGTCGTTGATCATTCTGATTAAA
>WFKH01003881.1:3787006-3802446 GCA_016163765.1 Magallana hongkongensis | reverse complement strand
CTTGTAGATGGATTCTGTAAGTCCCAGTGTTCTTGTAGATGGATTCTATTCTCGTATGCAAAGCTTAATCAGAGAAATACTGACACCCAAATAAGCTATGGGAAGACAGAATCTGTTCATGTATACAAAATCTGTGTAGAGAATACTAAAATCCAACAAACCTCAGGCATAGTAAGTCACAGTGTTCATGCCAGACTGATTTTGTACTTCATGGTGACAGAATCTGTTTATAAAGACAGCTAGAATATGTTCATTTACAGTCTATAGAGTCTGTTAGAGAAATGCATGCACTGATACCCATCAGAGCTCCAGGATTTAAGTCATTGTCATTTGTGTTCATGAAGACAGAATTTGAAAACAGTTCATGTAAAGGTACAAACTTACACTGATAACCAGCAATAGGAAGGCGTTGTAATTCAGTATTTTCCTCAAAACACTTCATGTGCAAACTCTGTCTGTCTCTGTCCGTCTACTGATCCTACTTTTGTGTCTTGTTCATAACTATCCAAAAAAACCATCAGTAGCTCAAACTTGGCACAAAGGTTAATCATGATTTAAGGTTGAGTTATGACCTTTAAAAAGGTCATTTGACCAAGGTCAGGGTCATATCATCATTAACTAAAATTGAGTATTGTCATAAAATCACCGTTGAAAGGAGTCCTTTTTATTCCACCCTTGCACATGTGTTTAATTGAAATCTGAATTCATTTGAATGTTTATAGCTTTCTTGAAAATCTCATACACTTTATTCAGAATATTTTAGTTGAGTCATACATGTATGAACTGCAAGTGTGTGTGCCACAGCAAAAGATATGACAGTTAGCTTCATAAACATTGGCATGTTCTAGAGGAATTAATTGTCTTATTAATCCCTGGCTGAGGCTTTTCCATGGTTTAAACCAAATATTTACATCTTGGTATAGATATAACTTATATCAATACCTGGCTATTGTAAGATGTGAGGATCAGTGATCGCTGTGCCTTCAGATTTACCTGCCGTATTGATTAAGTTGTTGGCCCACCAGGAGTAATATTCTTGTAGTCTCGCAGGAGTCTTTTGAAAATTGTAAATTAGAAATCCATATTGTCACCATGCGAAGGTGATTTGAGACCAGCAGCATAGGAAATGGCTTTCCAGCTGGCTAGCTGCAGTGTTGGGGTCAGAGTGGAGTCAGAGGAGATGGGGCTATTATTGATTTCTACCTTTCTTGTATTTATTAAAGAACTTGTTGGTGTTTTAGTGTAAAGATTTTATCTTTAAATAACAAATGAACCATGATATTAAATTGTGGCAACACGCACACAGAAAGTCAGACAGATGCCAATGGACAGACAGACAATCTATGAGTTAAAGAGACCAACAAATAGAGAGAGAGAGAGAGAGAGAGACAGAGAGAGAGAGAGACAGAGACAGTGCTGAACTAGAAGAGAGAATATGGGGAGAGAGAAACTAACTTTAATCAGAGAATACGAAATAACTTGTCTCTTATAAACAAGACACTTAGATCCATGCATTATATATGCTCTGAGTGGTTTGTATGAGTTTGATCTCTTGTATAGGACTCAGACAGAAGCTAGGACTACCATATTGTTCTGTTTGTAAATGGTCACAAAGTTAATTGGATATCTTGTGGACAAAGATCATAAAGCTGAAGCTTGGGTTGAGTTAACATTAACACGGTCAAATGTAGGAATGATGTGATGTGTTAAACAATTGCATGCACCTATAACCACATTTATGAAGATTGTAAAGGGGAGAAATCTTTTTAATTTTCTGGTTTATGTTTGACTGTAAATGTCTTTTTTTATTCTGTTGAATATATGCTTTACTTTGTTTATTAATTTAATAATGCAGCATGTCTTTATGAAATGATATTAATGATATAATGACTGTTCTTAGTTAAAAAGGTCCATTGTGATAAATCAATATTTTTTATAAAGGATTTTAATGACAATGTTTATATACAATGATTTTTTTACCACAGCAAAGTTTGGTCCAGATATTGATCCTTTCCCTTCGAAAAAATCACTCAATTTTGTGCCCCCCCCCCCCCCTAAAAAGTAACTCTTTGGAAACGATTTTTAAAAAGTGTCCATTTAATTTAAGAAAGAATTCTGTATGATTTTACAATATTACAAGATCAAAGAAAAAGAAGCTAGAAAATTTTTAAAATGAAAGTATTTAACATTTACTCAAACTTTGTTATAATTCATTAGCTTAGAACTTACAAGTGCATGCATTCGGTACAGGTGTGACAAGGTAGAAACATCTTTTATTCTGTGCATCACGTTTGATAAATAAATGATTTTTTCTTTACCCTAGGGTCGTGAGGACATCATTTTTGAGACATTCTATCACAAGAGTGGCAAAGAGTTCCAGTGTATGTACTTAGATGGAATGAGGTTTTACCTCGACGACTGGGGGTCAAAGGTGAGGAATCACACACCATTTAAAAAGTTAAAAGCTTTCAATCAATTATTTACTGATGTTATATACTTATAGTTTGTCTACCATTACTGTGTCTTTATGAACCCAGATCTGTTCTGGGTAAATAGCTTGGTGCAGTCAGACTTTTACTGTTTCATGAGTAGGAAAATTTATATAACTTATATAAAAAAAATAGATATTGACACGATATGTAAAATTTGAAATATGAACATTTATACTGCTATAATTACATCTGGTCTCCTTGGACATGTTTTATTTATGAATCATGGAGTAGAGCTCATGAAAAAATAATTAATGTCTCAGTTTACTTACATTTTTCATCATGTTCTGGCTACCATAAGGATTTGTTTCTTGGTACAAGGAAATTTTACGTATTATCACCGATTTACAGGAATGGCAACCGTTCCCCAAGAGATGGTACAACGAGGGTTTACTTATCACCAACTCCGTGGTCAAAGACCAGGAAAATGTAAGATCTCGCTGGCTGAACCAAAGGATCATGTTTTGAATTTAAAAAAGAAGAATTTAAGCATGTTGAGAAGATTCAAAGAAATGTTTAATTCACTTTCAAATCAGTGGTAAAAATATCTGTAAATCATAATATTTCATCATGGTCTAAGACCTTAAGATTTTTTAAAATGTGATACTGTGTTTTCATTTAAGCATTGAATGCTTATTTTTGGATGTCGTCGGTCCTGTAACACACCAAGCGGTACAGACAAATTGAATACCGTGCGTTAGTGCGGTATGATAATTTGTCTGCACCGCTTGGTGTGTTACAGGACCGACGACATCCAAAATAAGCATTCAGTGCTTATATTTATATTCATAATGATGTCTATTTTTATGAAATATATGTGTATTGTTGCTGTAAAGCCATTATATATGCTCTCAGTCATGGATATGAAACATACATGGAACAGCCGTATTAACATGTTATTTAGTTCGCTTCCGCGACTAAAAATATAGTGCCAGAAACTTTGTAGAGAAAAATCTTTTTTATTAAGGAGTAGATATAATTTAATGATTATTTTTCAAAAGTACATATCAAATTGGTTATGTAAGACTGAACGTTTCATTTAATCTTACAAAAATAAATACACTCAAAACACTTAAAGACGTTTATATTTGTGCACATGGCGCATGAATTATCAAAGTGTATTCACAGAAAATTGAACGTCGCAGATTTCCAATGCAAACATAAGGGGAAATAAACACTGAATGTAAATAAACACTGAATGTAAATAAACACTGAATGTAAATATAGCTATATATTGGCATCAATTTTTGTGGATTTTGTCACAGATACGTAAAGTCATTCACAATGGCTCTTCAAATATGAATTTTTGTTATTTTTCTAACTTTGTTGAACATTTGATTTTGTGAATACACTCAACACTAAATCCGTCAAATTTTTGCTCAATGTTTAATGTTCAAGCAACAGTAAGCTTCGCATTGCTAACCTTTGTTGTGGTGTTGCTTGACAGGAGAACAGGAGACGTCAGCAACAGCAGCAGCAGCAACAGTCATCGTCTGGTGCAGGGGCTTCAGGGGGTCGGCCCCAGCCACAGTCCTCGAGTGGACAGGATGACAGAGAGGGCGTGCTCAACCACCCAAAGAGAGGTCGCATCCCCACCTATATATTCCAGGTAAATCTCACTTAATTACAATGAAAAATATAGGAATGGGGACCTTGGGTGAAGCTGTATTGAAACATGTATTGAAAAAATATTATATGTATAAAAAGAGGTTGCTGAGCAAAATGTGATGTACTTCCTTGTTTATTTGCATTAAGGTCAGATGCGACCTATCTTCCATTTTTTCTATTTTTCCTATCTCCACAATGTGAAGATTTCCACTAAGTAATTCCATAATTATATTTTAATGTTATATGATACTTTTTTTATTTAGATATAAAGTGTTCAATTGAAAATATATACTAAGACTTTATTTATAAGCATTCAAATGCATTTTTCATGCTATTTTAAGGAAAATTCTAAATATTCTAGCTCCAAAAATAGCCTGGTAATGTACCCTAAATTTTTGGGAATTAACAGGTTTAAATGTTAATAAATAAGGAATAATATATCAAGGAAAATTATATAAAATTGAGGAACGTCTCGTGTGTCCTTAAACATTCTTTATTAGAAGGATTGCTACATTTATACATTGGTTGTGAAGTTGAATACACTGAGTTACATGTTTATATTGAATTTCTCTTTTATGCAGAGGAAGCACAACATCCACTGTTTCTACGACCACACCCAGGGTCAGTGGATGAGGCTGCCCATTGGGTGGGAGCTCCATCATGAGATGGTGGGTAAGCTGGTGGACCAGGTAGAGGAAGCCCTGCCCACCTGGGGGGACAGGCAGGATATCCTGGCCCTCCTACGGCAGTGTAACTACGACCCAGACGAATGCATGTCTACATACCTCTATCTAGAAGGGGACCGTAAGTTGGCCAAATAAATTTATTGTGGAATCATTCAAATCCATTAAAAGAAAACAACATCAATGACTCATATTTAGAGCAAAGCTTCCTTATGATTTGATCTGAGTGTTTGTTATGACCCTGATTTAAGGTCATTTGACCAGAGTCAAGGTCATTTAATTATCAAAATTTCATTTATCCTACAGAAGCCCCAAGGGTGTTTTAATCCTTCTTGGGCAAATCTAGTTATGAATATATTGTTCAAGTTTTAAAATGAAAATTAAAAGTTTTGTTAGTATCTTTGGAGTTGTAAATTCATGGCTACAAGTAAGTGGTCTATCACAAAATTCATAATAATTCTGACCACAAACAATAAGGGATTAATCCACAGTACATATATATTGATCAAACTATTAAGTGCCTTATCTGTCAGAATGTTTTCAATTTTGGTCTTTAACTAAAAAACCATAATTTTTTAATGCCATTAAGACTTTTTATTTCTTTCTTGGGAGCCATAATTGAATTAACATTTGTAATTATAGCCTGGTTGAAAGCCCCCAAAACTCACAAAGAGGCCAAAGCAGCTGAAGAGAAGGATGAAACCATCGATAAACTCAGGATGCAGTTAAAGGAAGCAGTGAGTGGTCAATGTCATTGACAGCTAAAGGTCAAGGTCAAAAAGAAACATTGTGAAAATATGGTTTATGATCAGATTTTGTACCAATTTCATCACTTTTATTACTTTTATTACTAATAATTATCATACTATAAAGATTGTTTAAAATGAATAATTCTATGGTATCACATTCACTGCTATTACATTTTAGAAAATAATTTAATTCTATGGCAACTATTTCTTCTTTAAACTGGAAAGAAGAGTATCTAAAGCATGAACATCTATAGTCTGAAGAATTGTCAATCACACAGTGATGGCACTTTTACCTAAATTCATCCTGTGTTTGTGGTTTGCAGGAGGAAACCCTGAAACAGGAGAGATCAGCCCGAGTAGAGGCAGAAAAACTGGTGAGTGGATGATAACAGTGAGGCCTTATTAGTCAGAGTTAAGAGTGGATTACAATAATATGGCTGTAGTAAATGGATTAAACAGAACATAACAGTATGGTCTAATGAAAACAAACAAAGCATGGGAATGGTTAAAAATGTACAAGTAAAATCTTCTTCAGGTCAATGAACAAGAAGAGAAGATTACGGAGCTAGAAGTGGAGAACAAGCAACATGAGGCTCAACTGATGTCTCTCCAGCAGAGCAGACCAAAGACAGCCATGCAGCGACCCAAAACTCCTCAGGTAAATAACTACTGACCCAAAACTCCTCAGGTAAATAACTACTGACCCAAAACTCCTTGGGTAAATAACTAATGACCCAGAACACCTCGGGTAAATAACTAATGACCCAGAACACCTTAGGTAAATAACTACTGACCCATAACTCCTCAATTAAATAACTAATGACCCAAAACCACTCATGCAAATAACCTGTAATCCAAAAAATCTGAGGTCAATTTCTACTGACCCAAAACTCCTCAGGTGAATAACTACTGAATCAGATCCAAAACTCCTCTGGGAAATATTTACTGACCCTTAATGTCGTTAAAATTCAACCCAAAACTCCTTGGGTGGGTATAAAACATTCCCAAGACAACATAACAATGCCCAAAACTCTATTATACCTATCAATTGATCCCCAAAAAGCCTATTCTCTTTGAATAGGTACAGGTTAAGAGACAATTTCATAATGTCATTTGAAACAAAAGAATGTTTTTTACCGCAAACAACCAAGTAGTTGATTTATAACAATGTTAATGTTGCTCTGATGATAGCTCGAGCAAGCAAACTAACTTGCTGGTGAAATGATAGTGTATTAATTTCTGATGATTATATATGTATATTTTACTTCAATATTTTTGGAACTGGAAGATTGTACAGGGATAATTTACACAGTGTTAACTTCTGTAGGTGGTGACTCAGGTAGTGAAGGAAGAAACGGTGGATCCAGAGGATATATTGCTACTTAACAACACGGCCAAGGAGCTTCGAAAGTCACAGGTCCATCTCAAAATGGAGGTCCAGCGCTACTTTGATGTTCTCAGGGGTCAGATTTCAAAGGTAACAATCTTGTCTTACTAGACCATGAACCAATAATCTGACATGGCAATGTCTGGATTGTGCTCACATATGCCGGTACTGTATTCAACTAATATGAATGATTACACAATGAAACTGTAGTAATGGTCAAAGCTAACTAAATGAAGCCAAGTACATGTACTATAGTAATTACTTTGTACAGTATTAATATGTCAAATTTTACTACATGTTAAGGATTAATAAAATTCTGTATCTGTAGGCCATTGATGGTATGAAGAATATCAAGTCCAGCAGCAGCGGCAGTCAGGAGGAGATGGAGGAAATCCGGGCTCTCTACAGGAAGGAGGCCATGCAACGGAAGCTTCTCTATAACCAGGTCAGTTAAATAATTGGGTAGCCGGTCAAAGGTCAAACACTCTTATTCTTCTGCCATTGACAGTCACATAAAAATGTTTTTTCAATAGTATTAGTGAACATTAAACCTACAAATATCTGCCATTGACAGTTACAAGAGCTTCGAGGAAACATCCGTGTGTTCTGCCGTGCTCGGCGTGACGATAGGGCCGGCTGTTGTCTCAAGTTCCCCACTGACAGCGACATTGTTGCCATTGACAACAACCAGCAGAAGAAAATGTTTTCTTTTGACAAAGTCTACGATCCTAACTCTACACAAGAGCAGGTAAATCGACTGATGGCACTTTTGTCAATCAGAATCATGGGACTTGTCAAATCATAGTCGTACAATATATAGTGGCATAGGTGGCTTATGTCCATTTCAAAGTCATTAAAAAGGAATACAATCCTTGTACTGGGTGTTCAAACTCCAATGTGGGACAAGGAGAACAAACCTTTGAATGAGACTGTAAAATCTGAAGCCCGTGACATATGATTAAGTTCAATAAAATAATAAGTAAAATACATATTAAATGATACATGAAAAATATGTGAAAAATTCTTGATCATGGTATAATAACTTTAAAAAAAATATAAGATGAGTTTTCGATATTATATTATGTAATTTTCTACAATAGCTTTCTGCTCTAACTGTGATGGTTTACTTGTAGATTTTCAGTGACACTAAGGGGATCATCACTTCCTGTGTGGATGGATACAATGTCTGTCTGATGGCGTACGGACAGACCGGCTCAGGAAAAACATTCACCATGATGGGACCCGACAACAACCCAGGAATAAACATTAGGTCAGGCAGCTGCTGTCTCAGAGAAGCCAAAACTTTCAAACAGCTGACTCCCTTTGTCACTGCTACTGTACTAAACATGAGAAATTAAATTTACTGTTTTATTTTCCAGGGCTATGAAGGAACTTTTTGATGTCTGTAAAGAGAGGGTGGAAACCGTGACATACACACTGAAGGTTAGTACAGTAGACATCTCACACATTTAATATTTCCGTTGCAATTAAAAAGGATGATGGATATTTGAAATCATAATGACTGTCTCTCTGTTCCTCTTGTGTGTCCAGTCAATAACTTTTTAAGAAGAAACATTATAGACTCATACTTAGCACAAAGTTTTCATGATCAGATGATGTGTTATGACCCTGACCTTAGGTCTTTTGACCGAAGTCAATGTCTTATTTTCATCAACATGGCATTTATTTAAAAGAGGCTTAAAAGGTTGTTCTTCTTTGACAACTTTAGTTTTGTCAATTTCCCACAAAACAATACTAGCTATACATAGCAAGCTCCAACAGATATCAGCTCCTGAATTCTATCTGATTTGATGTCATAATCTGAAGATCCAGGTCACAGTCATACCATAGCCAAAAACATCGAGGTCTCTCTTCATTATATATCAGTAATCAAAAACTTAAAGAAATTGGCATCGTAACCACACAAGACCTTTTCATCTTCTTCCACATCACGTTATATTAATTTCCCTTTCAGGTCTCACTGATAGAGATTTACAATGAGACCATACAGGACCTCTTGACGACTGACGCTAAAGCCTTGGAACTAAGGACCGCTGGGAACAAGGTGTCCATCCCAAATCTGAAGGAGGTCGAGATCCGCAATCTGGATGACATCAAGAAAACAATGGCTCAGGGAGACAAGAACCGCACTGTGGCGTCCACTAAAATGAACTCTACCAGGTCAGTTAGTGGGCCAAAAAAATTGTTTCTAAGTTTTGGAATTTATAAATAAACATAAACATTTAATCAAAACATTTTATAAAAAATCATGTCAGTCAATGCATTGTTTATGATATTGTCTAAACCAAATACATGTACTATATATAAGAAAACTTTAATAATGCTAAGATATTTACATCAACATTTACTACTACTCTAAAGGTAATTCTGATTACCGGGTAGGACATTTCATAGTGTTACTCTCAAATATTACATGTATTATATAAACTGTTTTTACAAGTCTCTTTCTTTCTTTGGTGCAGTTCCCGCTCACATCTGCTGCTGATGTTGAGTGTTGAAGGTCAAGACAAGGTCACAAATGCAATAACCAAGGGTACGCTGATTCTGTGTGACTTAGCGGGGTCGGAACGAATCTCAAAGACCGAGGCAGAGGGGCAGAGATTGGTGGAGGCTGCCGCCATCAACAAGTCACTGTCTGCCCTCGGACAGGTAGGTCAACCTTAGGGGTCACAAGGTTAGAAGGTCATGTCGTGTCTGCTCTAAAACATCAACATGATGTGTTAATGCCAGACACAGCTAGAGCATAGCAATGTAAATTCATTAGGGTAAATGCTTTCAATGAACTCTTTGTATATATACTTAACTGCTATGACACATGCTCTAGAAATTTTTTTATTGTTTTGCATTATTTAGTGTCTGATATGTTTAATTTATAAACATATAAAATTTATGTACAATTCATTATCCAGGTGTTTACTGCCCTGAGAACCAGCCAGTTACATGTTCCTTACAGGAACTCCAAACTGACCCAGATTCTACAGCCCTCCCTGGGTGGGGATGCCAAGGTAGGCTGATCGTATATTCACTCAAAAAATATCTCTGGGTACTGTTAACAAAGAATGCTCCAATCCATATACCAAATTGTCTAACAACTTTTCCTTATAAGTACCTACATTCTGATAATGAAATTGGTTTAAGGTATCCCATCCATTCTAGTCCCAAATTCAATGAATCTGGGTGTATAACAGATATGTATGGGCTTAATACTCGGTATACTTAGACATAATTTCATGTTCAAGTATCAGTATGTAAGAGTAGAATGTGACCTTTTCCTGTTCTTGAAGAGTTGCCCTCCTTTGCTTTTGATCTATAAAAATCAATTTTAAAAAAATCTATCCAGTATAAAATTTGTTTTCAATAGTTTTTCTATTCCTAATGATTAAGTACATCTTTCCACAAAAGCATTTATTGATTTTCTTATTACTTACTTTTTCATTTTCAAAAATTTACTTGTCCTTATAGACCTTAATGCAATCTTCATGAATTAATTACTGCTTAGTTAATAACTTTTTTGAAAATTTCTCTGGGTAAATGCTTTTCTACTATTAAATGCTGCGAATTAATATCAGAGTATTCAATATATGATAGATATTCTAGGTTAGAAAATTAGGTCCTAATATGGATTGGATTCCTTAAACTCAAAAGATTGGGTCTCTGGAAGATCTCAGTGCGGCAATAATTGAAATGTTTTGGAGTGCAGGTTACTGAGTGTGATATTGTAAACATATTACATTTTGCTGTGTGTTCTTTAAAATTGTTTTTTTGTTTTAGGGAGAACTGCTTCCTCCAAATCAAGTACATTGCTAAATGTATATGACACCATATAAACATTACAGCCTCTCTAGTTTCAGAGCTTGACCTTGTGACCTTTCTGTTTCAGGCCTGCCTGTTTGTCAATGTTAGCCCGGATGTGAACAACTTCTCAGAGACGGTCAGTACTCTCAATTTTGGATCCAACGCCAAACAGATCGCTTTAGGACAGGCCAAACAGAACATCAAGAAAGGCCCGCAGTGATTGTCACCAGTCAGTGGGTGGAGTCAGAGAGAACACTATCCGCAGGGATCAACACATCATCTACAAGATGTGATATCATGATATCTGTAACAGTGGCATTATAGTTTTCTGGTTCTTATCATGTGATCATGCATTTCCAACAACCCCAACTTTGTATTGTTCACTTCTTATTTATAAACTTAAATTTTTTTATTAAGGAAAAGCCTACCTTCCCCCTTTCTAAAATACCAGTACTTTAAAGTTGTTTTTATGAAAAATGATGGAGAGGCTATATTATATTTCGAAAATAGTGACATCAATACATGTATTGGTTTTAATTTGAATTAATTAATTAATATAATGATATGTGTACCAAGGTATTGTCATGTTTAAGAAGAATAAGAAGTTTAATATATGGTACATGTTTGAATTAACTTTGGGGCTGCTCTGTCTGTTTCCGTTTGAAACATATGGATATATGTAATATGTATTTGCTGTATAAAAAGTCATGAAAATGAAATGTTCTCTGTGATAGATGAAGCGAAACTTTCTGTGAATCTGCACACATGTCCAGAGATTTAATAGAATTGTTTGTATTTATTGTTAACTTCTTGGTTTGGAGCTGTATATAAATCTGTTTCTTTCAATGAATGCACAAGCATTACACCAGGTACCATATTGCCTTCATACAATCAGTATTACTGTTGAAGTGCTTAGTTCATCAGTTGTCAACTTTTTTTCATCTCTGCTGTTATCTTTATATAGTATACACATCAAGCCAGTTGTTGTACTAAATTTTCATATAGCCAGCTGATGAAGTAATATTGTTTGTATCAATAGAAGAAAATTCTTTGATATTCAGCCTTTGGTGCACTTTAATGTCTTGTAGAATTATTACACCATTAATCTACAGAGTGATTGTTTGGTGGTCCAGATTTTATCTAGATGCAGCCCAGAGTCAGTTCTTATCAGAAGAGGATTACTTATAATTTATGATGAGTTTTTGTTGCTAAGCATCATGCAGAACTGAATATTTGCATTTATATATATATGTATATGTACTGATGAAACTGAGTATAATATACGTACCTTTGTATTCACTTACATCTTTAAAGAGATAGAGAATATGGGTATTTATTTATATTGTACATTTACACTCTCTTTTACATCGTATTTTATGTTTACATCAAATACTGTTCATATTTAAAAAGAAAATAATTGATTTTTTTTTTGTCATTCTGTGATAGAAGTTTGAGAGATTTTCCTTTTCCGTCCAACCACGTCCCCAAGATGTAGTGTTGTTGTCCTTGTTTATGATCAAACACTGTTCATCACTGAAACAAACCAGTGCCAATACAGTGTATTATTGAGACAGGGTTATCAATGGGGAATTAAACAAATCCCTTCCTTTTCAGCTTGAATGAAAATTCACACTTGATTCCAGTGTCAAATTTGGTACGATAGATAATTATCCCGATAAGCAAAAAGTATCAACAGTATCTACCAAAGACGGATAAATAATGATATCCGTAAAGAGGCGGTAATTATAAATCACTGTACAGGGATTACGATATTTGTTATCTTTTTTGTGATATTTATTTGTATTTACACTTCAATTATCATTTATATTTATTCTATAATCACTTTGTAATTTATTTTTTAATTTGATTATAAACAAACCAATGCATTATAAAGCATGAAATCATGCTCACATTTAGTGAACACCTGATACTGTTTAGTATCATGTTATGTACCATATTGATACTAGTTATATGTTAGGAAGTTTCCTTATTGGAGTAGATCTCCAACATACAGAATGAAAGGTGTGAGAGTGATGGAGATGGCTTCTCTCCTTCAATGTTCACTTGTTGAAGTCTGCTGCTAGCTATGAACTGTGACACAATCCCTGTACAGTGAGTTTGCAGGCCTTCTATGGTATCAGTTTTGGCTGTCAATTGTTACTTTTATATTGTGTATTAACACAAGATTCACATTTTGGGCTGTATGTTAATGCTGTCTGTATTGCAAACAATAAAACCCAAATCTTTCTCTAAGCACAATCAGATAATTGTGCCAAGAAGTATCAATCTGTGCAGTGAATTTTCAATCCAAGATATGAACTAAAGGTACATTTTATTATAGCTGTGTTTGCTGTTAATAAGCAGCTTAATTATGCTGTGATCTGTCAGCCCATGCTCTGAATTGTCATTCCATTCCGTGCTGTAAATTGTCAGTTCATGCTGTAATCTGACAGTCTCTTGAACAAAGGTCCGTTGTTGGAAAAACCTTGATGATTTGGGTATTTTTGTTTGTTTGCTTTGATTTGTTCTTTGATATTTATATGAAGAGTCCCCCTTCATGATAAAACTGTGATACCGTTGTTTACAGATTGAGTAGGTCGTATTTTTGATGCAATAAAATATTTTCAGTTTTATCTTGTGTTGTCATTTGAATTATTTTGATTATCAATTCAACTGTAAAAGCAAGCAAAACAACAAAATGAACTTAGAACTTCTGTGCTACTCAAATTGCACATTGGTCAAGGACAGCTGCCATCTCAATCTACTTTGTGAACTGATCATCATCAGCACATAGTTGTCTTTATCTTCGCTGGTATAAATCGGCCCTAAGATTTCCATATATGTTTAGTAGACAAGCCAGCATGCTATTGACATTGGGGAGCCTTTGGTCTCGCGTTTGGGTTTTTTTTCAATACAAGTACGGCACGATTCAAAACTTAATGCAATCCCTGGACATGTCTTACCCCGTATAATTGTTCTTTAGACTCTTTTAAAGTGTTTTTGCTGGCATTATTGGCCAGCTGACTTTAATCATAACAAACATGCAGCACTATATACTGTGCACTTTAACAGTAAACTTTAAACACACCATTTCTTAAACGACTTATTCCATCCGCGTTGGTATGCTTCTTGCCTGACAATTTTCATGTCGACTATACTATACTAGTTACTCAAGCCATCTAGCAAGTTGTCCCTCAATGTGCTTAAACCACATGAGCCATACTAGACTGTTATGGTCTGTGCAGAGGGGGAATCAAAGCCAAAAAAGTAGTGCCTACAAAACTTTACTACAGCTAGACGCTCCTTTCTGCAATATTTGTGCTGTGACTTAAAGAGTACATGACTCGCATTGCAAATAACCTTCTCCTTGCCTTCCTGAATTTGCGAAAGCACTGCACCGATTGTCCTTTTGGAGGCATCTGTACCCAAAATGAAGAGGCTTTCAGGATACTACAAGCATAGTGCTGAACATAGGACCATCTCTTGGTGGCAGTTGTTCCATATCCATTTTCCCTTGACATTAGCCAAGTCGTACAGGATTGCACATGACAGCGTAGTTCTGGATGTGAAATCCAAAGAAGGAAAGCAACTCAGTATTAGTAGTTGGTTTCGACCAGTTTTTGATAGCTTCCGGTTTAGATGGTGAAATTGATATGCCACAGCTACTAACCATCATTTCAAGGAATTCTTCATGTCTTTTGAATAGGGCACATTTCTTTGGCTTGAGCTTCAAGTTATATTGCATAGATTGATCAAAGGCCGCCTTTAGATTACTTAGACTACCTTCAAAGCTGCAAACTAGAACCACCGCATCGTCAAGGTACACCAAAATTTTATTGTCCATGCATATCAACCCCCGTAGTTAAAGTTGCATTGCCCTATGGAAGGTTGCTGGGGCATTGCACAGTCCCATTGCCATACAGGTATGCTCATTCAGGCCATAACAAGTTTTAAAAACAGTTTTGCACCTGTTGGCCTTGTCTGTTTTTCTTTTGTAAAAGCCAGAAGCCGTATCGAGGGTAGGGAAGTATTTGGTCCATCGAATGCTATCTAAGCAATATTCAAGATCTCATGGACTCGTCTTTTTTATCACAAGCACTTGTGCTGATGCCGAGTAAGAATACGAAGGCTTTATGGCACTAGTATTAAGCATCTTTAATATTCATTTGTGCTTTTTCCTGGTCCTGGAAACCCAGAGACTTTCTCCCCATTTTGTGTATGACTGGTGGGATATCTATGGCATCTTTCCTATGGGTTACAAAGGTAAAACACCCCAAGTCTAAGAAATGTTCAGAAAATATATCATGGTACTCCAGTGACAATTGCCCAACACCATACCTCACAGTGTCACTAGGTTCAGAAGTTGATGTGTTGTACTGGTCGACGAGATGTTCTGGAGGCTTATCATCCTCGGGGACATAGGTCTAATTAGTCCTGATGAGATAAGAATTCCCATCATTTTCGCAAATTTCGACATACATGTAAGCATCAGCTTCTCTAACCAGGGTTGTACAGAGTTTTGTCAGGATAGAAACCTATTCCCCCGTAGAATAAATTATGGACTGTGCCGATGTTATAAATTGGGCGGTAGTGGGCAGAATCGGAGAGAATGATTACTGCAGCACTACTGAGAAGTTGTATTGAGAGAGAGTGCGATTGTAGAAAGACTATATTAGGGCTAAATAAGCCTTATAGCGTAGAGAGGATA
>WFKH01003881.1:3769735-3786052 GCA_016163765.1 Magallana hongkongensis | reverse complement strand
ATGGAAAATGGTATTTATTCCCTGAGAGACACGACGTTTTGCTCGTCCTGTCACGTGACTGTCTAGACTAATCCGATGTTATATAGAATTATTATATTATGGTCTACTAAAAGCTTTAGTAGCCGATTTTCATGTAGAGGTTACTCGTATACTAGGATTGAAGATACGAAAAATGTTGTTGTCATTTCGAGATGGACATATTCCAGCGATTTAACCAAGGTAACTTTGGATGATTCAGAGTGGTGCCGAAAGAAACGATTATCTTACCTTCTCGAAGTGAATTAATTGCATCACAGAAAATGCACCTTGGAATATTTGACAATTTTAATTCGAAAGTGTTGTAAAATCTCAAGAGGGGGAAAATACCAATAGGCCATTGACAGACAAAACATTTATCGAACCCATTGAAAATAATATTGTACCTGTAAGGTTGTTGAATGTAGACCCTGAGCCAATGCTGGTTTATAAGAACACCGGAATTGGACAATTTAAGAAACAGATGAGGTAAGCTCGGATGTCTCATGTGATCTAGCAGAGTCTCTTGACAATTTCATGAATAATTGTATTAAGACTCTTAAAACATCTTTCAAAGAAAGATGCTTGCATCGCAGTTTGCGTAGTCTTCTGGTCAGTCAAAGATATTATTTGTTTCAGTTCTTGGGTCAGGTTATATCTAGATCTGAGAAGAATTGACAACAGATCTTGAAAAGATTGAACCTGTGCCCCCCAACACAAGTGCGATAAATTCTTTTCTTGGACTGTGTTAATACTACAGAACATTTATGAAGGATTTCTCAAAGATTGTTAAGTGCATACACAAACTGACTAAGAAATATATGCCTTTTAGCTGGAATAATATTTGCTAGGATGCTTTTGATTTGTAAAAGCAAAAGTTCATAGCATCTAGTGTTAGGTTATCATGGCTTCACTAAAGAGTTTTTTTTTGGATACAGATGCTAACAGAGACGCTACTTGGACTATACTTTCTCAGGAAGAAGATGGTCACGAGAAAGTGATTGCATATGCTAACCGTACCTTATCCAAAAACAAAATGAGTTATTATGTCACTAGGAAGAACCTCTTTGCAGTTAAGGGTTTTATGCATTTTCTAAATTTCAAAGGAAGACCATTTAGCATAAGAACGGACCACACTTCCCTGAGATGGCTAATGAAATTTTAAAATCTGAAGGTCAACTGGCAAGATGGCTAGAGCTGGCTAGACATGTTGATCGAACAACTACTAGACTGCTGATGTCCTTAGTAGTATTCTTTGCAAACAATTAGGATTGTTTTCTTCTTGGGTTCTGGATCTGTTAATACCATTGCTAAAAGTAAGGATGAAACCAAACTGCTTGATAATTTAAAAGCATTTAAAATAATTTATGATCATGTGTTCTAATAAAATGGTTGAAGGCCTGGATGAAACCAAAATTAGAAAAACTGACAAAAAGATGACTTCAATTGAGACTGTTGATAGCCCTGCTTTATCAACTTCTTTGTCAGTAGCTTGCCTCGCCTTAGAAACTGTTCATACGTAGAGCATGCCCTTGCGTATCTTTACTGAGAGACAAAAACTCCATATGCAGGTGATGAAGGTATATCGCTACATAAGTAAGGAAAGTTGACTATAGAAAAATTGAAGTCATCACGTTTATCATAAAGTTTTGTTAGTTAGGTTTTGTTGTTAGGTTACCATCAATGAAATATCCAAATATGATACAGATGACGCAGACTCTGTGGTATCTTTTATTTCAAGTCCACTGGGATATATCGAGTCGACGTAAGTATGGAAGTAACAATTGTTAATTGATAATACGTCGTCGATATACCTGAATGTTGAGTTGAAGGCCACAGCGAGTGAATTATTTTCTTCACGAACAAGTTTTTGAATAAATTCTGCTTCATATGAATACAAAAATAGGTCTGCTAACAATGGGACGCAATTGGTACCCATGGGAATTCCAACAGAATGTTGGAAGACCTGATTTCCAAAAATTACATAGATGCTGTCCATCAGAAACTCAAGCATATTTTTAATATCCACTTCAGAGTACTTGTGTGCACGATCCGAATGGTTTTTAACAAAATAGTTTTGCAAATGACCGATGAAAAGGTAAGTAAATTTACGTGATCCAATTTTAATTAAAAAACAGCTTTCAATGATGTCAAAAAGCCTAGACTTTAATTTATCATGGGGGATGGTTGTATAATAATATCAACATGCAGGCGAAGGACGAAAGGTACTCTACTTAAAGGTGCTGGACATCTAGATCATAAAAACAATGTAAAAATGCGCAGCAAATACTGTTGGATGGGTGCAGAAATGCTATTTGAACATACGTTGCAGATTGCGAGAAGTATTCGATAAGAAGAAGTCCAAATATTACCAAGCTCCAGAAAATTTGTTGTTGGAATCCCCATGGAAAAAGTAGCTACCGATGTTTTAGAAGAATCACCAAAGACAGATAGGGGTAACCATTATACATTAGTGTTGTCCGACTACTTTACAAAATGGACAGAGAGCTTCTCCATGCCTACCATGGAAGGTCAAACTTTTGCAAAATATTAGTTAAAGAAGTCTTGTCTAAACTTAGAGTGTCTGGAATATTTCATTCCGATCAGGGCAGGCAAAAATGAATGTCATATGTTCCAAGGCCCTTTTACCTTGCTACATATTGAGAAAACCAGGACGTTCCCTTTCCACCCGCAAAGTGAGGGGAGGGGATAGTAGAGTGGTTTAATAAAATCCTTCCACTTTGCATAGTGCTTACATGAACGGCCATTAGACAATTTTGGATGTATCTCTTCCATATGTTATGCAGGCCTATCGGTCAGCTGTTCATGAAACCACTGGTTATACACCGAACTTTTTAATGCTAGTCAGAGAGACAACTACACCCACAGACCCCATGGACATATTGCCGGGAGACTTGAAAATCCCACTTAGAAACCAATGGGTTTGGGAGTTACAGGAACGCTTAGAAGAAGCTCACAAGATAGTACGAGAGAATACAAAGTAAGCTATGTGTCGGCAAAAGGCGTATCATTATCGGAAGCTCAACTTTGAAAAAGTTTGCCCCTGGTTATTTTGTTTATGTATTCTTTACAATTTGAAAAATTGGAAGATCCACAGAATTAACCATCTATCAGGCAGGGCCCTTACAAGATTTTGGGCAAATTTTCAGAACTAATTACAAGGTAGATTGTGGACAAAGGAAAAACAAGTAAAGGACAAGTTGTTCGCATAAGTATGGTCAGACTAAGACATATAAGAGCTATTTGGGAATTTAATGAACCTCATGTTATAGATGAATTTGATAGTGAGAATAATCAGGTATATGGCAACATGTATGAGTCGACCTAGATACAACATTGTCAAAATGACAAGCAGTCACTGGATCCTTCTAAAAGGGTAAAGCGTCCGTCGAAGTGGATGCCAGATTATATTACAGATTGTTGTTGATAGCTGTTGTTAGTTGTAGGCAGGTAGTTTAACATGTGCTTTGTTTGTCTTCTGTAGATTGCAATTTGGGCCAGACAGGATCCTGGAAATCTCCAAGGAGTGCTCCCTGACGAGATGAGTGATTGCGAAAGTGACATTGTAGACTTAGTTGACGTTATGAAAGTGCTTTTGTAAGCAAAAAACTATATTGGGGCTGATAGGCCTTATAGTATAGGTTGCGCCAGTTTATCAACCATCATAGCTTTGACACTTGGCAATAAAGAGCTGAAAAAAAGATTATTGAACGTGTCCATTTAAAATTTTTGAAACATATACTTAATCTGAAAAGTTGTACACCTAGTTACATGGTATATGGTGAAACTGGACGATTTCCTCTGTATATAACCATTTTTACTAGAATGATTTCATTTTGGGCCAACATTATCAATAGCAGTGAAAACAAGTTAGGCAAAATTACATATATGTATGTACGTATACTTTTTGATAAGGGACAAATATTAAATCACTGGCTATGCTCTTTAAAAAATATTTTAGATAAATGCGGACTTTCAAATGTATGGTGTGATCATGAATCATACCATTATAACTCCAGTCGGATTAAGACAACTATTAACCAAAGGTTAAGAGATCAAGTTTTACAAAAATGGCATAACGATATTCAGGAATCGACTAAGGGTGTTATATATAGAATTTTTAAAACAAATTTTGAATGTGAACGCTACTTACTCTTGGTACCCAGTAAATTAAGAAAATTATTAGTTAAGTTTAGAACTACAAATCACCATCTTCCTGTTGAAATAGGAAGGTGGGGTACTGTTGAAAGACGTAAACGTTATTGTAATTTGTGTAATTGTAACATAATTGGTGATGAATTTCATGTTATTTTAGAATGCAAGGCATTAAGTAATTTACGAAGTCGGTTTTTAGATACATATTACTGTTCTTCTCCGAACACTAAAAAGTTCTACGAAATCATATATTACATTAAGAAAATTGTGTGTCTTTATTTCAAAAATTAATCAAACTGTTTGTTCACCCCATTTACTTTCTTGACCTTTACAACTATATTGTATATATGTAAATATGTTTTGTTTTCTTCATGTACCTCATGTACCATTATATGGTGATGAGTGAAAATAAACTGAACTGAAAAATTGTACACCAGTGTTAAAGTAAGCTGAAGACTCAACTGGTTAGAGATCTCAAGTCAGTAGCCAGAACCCTTGGTTAGGCCAATTATCCACAGTATTGGTCAGTAGCCAGAACCCTTGGTTAGGCCGATCATCCACAGTATTGGTCAGTAGCCAGAACCCTTGGTTAGGCCAGTCATCCACAGTATTGGTATTGGGTTGTTTAGGCGTTCATCAAAAAGTCGGTGGCACTTTGGTAAGACCTGTTGCCCGGGGACAGTGTTGCAGACAAAATGGAAACTAAATTTACAGAGTTCGATGTAAACCATTTTTACATGCAACGTTATACATAAAGCAACGTAGAATTATATCTGGAAACTCCATATCAACTTTTATAAGACCATGACATGAATTTAAAAATGGTTACGCAAAAATATGGCAGATTTCATACTTTTTAAAAGGGAATCCTCATTGTTGTGAACAACTGCCTCCTTGAAACAAAATTATTTTAATATTAATATCAAGAGTCAGAAATTTTCTGGAATAAACTGCCATTTCCGATTTTTGTTTCAAAGGGGAATACTTTATATATATATATATATATTTAAAAAAAGAAAAGGAAAATGAACAGTTCCAATTTGTTCAATATTAAATCCTTCGTTGGTAGCGTTAATAATAATTCCAATTGTCAGTTTACTAATTTATACCGTTATTAATACTATATAATTTTCACAAACTTGGGTCACTTTTTCACTCAATCTTTAGCTTTGTCTCTCTCTAAGTCTCTCTCGCACACGCTTTAACCCTTATATATTCATGTATATATAATCTGGGGGCAGCTCCGCTGGAGCTGGTAATACACGGCAGCTTCACAGTAGCTGCCAGTTAACTGGCCACCTCTACTACGTAATCTACGTACATTTTATATACAAGTAAATAATAATTCTACAAAGGTGCATTTTGAAATCAGCCATCAGTAAAAGGAAGCCAGCTCTCCTACTTTGAAAAGTAAAAAGTATTATACACTGTAACTGATTTACAGGAATGGCAACAACTCCCCGAGAGATGGTACAATGAGGGTTAACTTATCGCCGAAAGAGTCCAAGCTAAAGATAACGTAGGATTGCTAAAAATATTTGAAAGAAGCAGACATATTTTCAAAATTGAATCAAGTGTTCAATTTATTACAAAATCAGTGAAAAATATTTTAAAATCAAAAGATATTTTGTAAAACTCAAACACAACTTTTAAAAGTAAAATATGAACATGTTTTTTATTCCTTTTTCTAGCCAGAATGTGTCCTCCTGTGAGCAGGAAGACAGAGAGGGCATGTTGAATCTCCCAAGAAGAGGCCTTTGTAATGAAGAATTTTGAAGCAAGTTGTACATCGTAGTCTTATTCATTGATATTTACGTCTTTGATTTATTCATGAAAATATATCTAATCTTTAGATCTACATGTTTACATGAGCTTTAGTTTTCATATTTAAATAGACAGTCCGCCAAAAACATGAAAGATATAATTGATTAGGTCTCGAGTTCTGTTATGATACAATAAAAAATATATAATTGCTATATTTTGTGTGCTATTTCTATTTTAATAGCTATTTCTATGATAAAAATATTGGTATAAATGGTTAATAGGTGTCGGAAGAAAATTTTACAATGGGGCAGATTTAACCGTGTTACATTTCAAAGAGTCTATTATATTTGTTCAAATTTGTATATACCAGATATAGTAGTATTTTGCAATCACTTTGTAATTTATCCTTTAAATTGATTATAAGCAAATCAAATGAATTATACAGCATGTAAATCATGCTTACACTTGATATTCTGTTTTGTTTCATGCTATAATTATATTGTTATGTATTGACTTTATTTATATTAAGAAGTTTTCATATTGAAGTAGCTCTTACACAGAATGAAAGGTGTGTGAGAAAGAAGGCGAGTTTCTCTCCTTCAATGTTGATTGGTTGAAGTCTAAGAATTGTCGTTTCGTAATGTGAATTGTCAGACCATGTTGTAAACTCTCAGACTTCCATTGCATGCTGTAAACGTTCACTCCATGCTTTTAATTGTCAGTATATGCCGTGATCTGTCAGCCCATGCTGTAAACTTTTATTTCATGCTGTAAATTGTCAGTACATGCTATAAAGTGACAGTACATGTTGTTTTCTGTCAGTCTCTGTGAACAAAGACCCAGTGATGGGGTAACCTTGATAACTTTGAGTATATATATGTCTGTTTGCTTGTTTGCTTTCATTTGTACATTGATATTAAAAAAAAACCAAGTTCCTTCTTTATGAAAAAACTGTGATATCGTTGTTAAGAGATTGAGTAGGTCTTATTTTTTAAGCAATAAACAATTTTCAGTTTTAAACTTGTTTTCTTCTTTTCAATTAATGTGTAACCGCGTAGATTCGTACGGTGTTAGTGAATTCCTCTGGAACTGCATCCGTCGTGTGCAGTACGAACGGGGTGAGGGAATGTTGGCGTAGAGGGTACAAGGTAACAAGGTCGAGGCGCGCTGTGGGCCGTACGGTAAAAACGAAGGGTAGGTGTGCCGTATTCCCGAAGGTCCACCAATATGCAGCTCCAGAGAAATAAACAGGCAATTGATGTAGGATTCCGAATTTATTGGACGAGACTCAACGATGGCAGCATTACAACAATTTAACAGACAGACATGTTACAAACAAGTCGGATATGGCCAGTATTGGCCTCCGGACTCAAGACTCTGGGTGAGTCGGACGACTGGCCGTGGCTGGCCGCCGTATTCCAGACTACCGATTGACAATAGTAAATAGCTATATATAAGAAACTGAACAATAAGTATAAATTGACAGGTGATGACATAAGTAAGCTGAGTGAAAGATCGACAGATATAAAATAATTAAATAAACTCAATGAGTCTTTGATGTCCAAGACATGAAAAACTGATAATTGTACAATGTTGTTTTAACGGATTAACAGTCCTTGAGATATGGCACTCTGTCTCTTTGAAATCACACATGGAGTCCGAAAAGTGTCAATCACTAATTGAATAAGTAACTTTGTACGAAATAAACTGTGAGAAAATATTACAAATAGAACTGAATTTAAAAAGTAAAGTCCAAAATAAAGTTATAATTGAACAGTGAATTTTGCACGGTGATAAATGTATGCCAATTGACAGATTTGAGTACATATTTCCTGTAGGTAACCGAAAACATTCAGTATCGTTTTAGAGATAAGGGTATCAAATTATTTCTGATATTCACAACCCTTTTTTGAAAAAGAAAAAAAGTATCACATAAGGTGGCTTATTTTGGTTCTATTGCAAATACTTTTTTGCGCGATCTTGTCAGTAGGTGAACATTGTGTAATTATGGCGTTATGATATTTAGAACGAAGCTTCGTATACTTTGCTGCTGCCCCCTTTTTACATGGAGAAAGCTAACTCATTTTTTGTGAGTTAGACACCAGTTACAATAGTTAGGCAAGTTTTAAGGAAATTTTTATTCTACATATCAATAATATTAAATTCCTAGATAAATCAATCACAAAATGCAGTTTATTGACGAGTATGTCATATAAAGAGTTTGCTTTTAATTAAGACAATCTAGAGTACATAGTATGTAGACAGGATGTTGTCTGTAATACTGGATTTTCTCCACCTCACCTGTGTTTTTTGCAACAAAGAGGTTGCCACTGGTGTCTACACATAAACCAACTGGTTCGCATAAAACACAGACTTCAATAAAACGAAAGAACTGCCCATCTCGGTATAAACTAGATCTCCACTCCTTGTCACTTCTATATCATAAGGCATTTTCCCTGACTTTGTTTCGATTGTCTTCATTAGTTCTCCGTGGAGGTTATATAGTTTAATAAAATGGTCCCGACCACTGGTCCAGATTACCTCATCTCGTAGACAGGTAACATTGAACAGAGAATCTTAATCAGTTCCAATGGTTTTGGTATAGGTTGGTTCATCCAGGAATTGTCTTTTAAGAGATAACTTTGATAGAGAACCAAAATGTTGCTAAATCTGTTTATTAGAGATCTTTTGAGGAGTGAAAGTTGGCAAGGAAACTTTGAGTGAATGAGGCAGCATTTTTGGATTTAAACACTGAGAGGTTATACAAATATCACTGGCTTTCAGTGCGCAAAAGTTGAGCAATTTTATATTCCAAGATCCAAGTCAAACGCGTATGATGTGGATAAAGGGAATAAATATGACAGCCAGTATATCTGTTTAACTTTGCATTTTAATTGCTTAATTAATTGAATTGTTTTGGCTTCATTCTACATAAAAATGTGTCTTCAATAGAAAATTCAGAGTAATAAAATATTTTTGGCCAAGGCATTAAAAAAAATAACTAGATCATTTATCCTTTTGGAAAGCATACATCTCAAAATGTGCAGGGCATACTATTTTTTAAAGATAAAAGAGTGCCATACAATGACATGATGTTTGGAAATTCTTTATTGCACAATTTTCCTAAACACTAAAAATACTTCTTCCTTGACAACTTCTTCATAACAATCATTTTCATTGAAAGATTTGATGATTGTCTCATGGCTTCAAAGAGCTTTGGAGAAACAGGATATTCTTTCTTGGAATTGAAGTTGGGTAAATCTGGCTTCATTACCACTACATGTCTGGCTAACTGGCTTCACTACAGACGTCCTCAGATTAGTCGTTGCCACAGCAGTAGGACTGTACTTTGAATCCTGGAAAGAGGACCTAAAATAATTCATAAATATAATATAATAATACAGAAATAGATCAGAATCAGATCCACATTATTTTTGCTTAGGAGAATAATGGGACAGGATCCAAACTGTTTTAAGTTTTTACTTTAAATGAAAAGAGAAACTTTAAAGAGTGGATCCATACACCTTTACACCCCTTTTCTACAAGAACGGCTACTTGTTCTAATATTAGGAAATAAGTATAGCACGGCAAGCCCAATTATTTTTTTATTAATTTCCAATAAAATTTACCTGTTTGTAAAAAAGGGACCACTGTACCAAGTTAAAAGTTATATGAAAAAGTGCCATTAATGAAGAATTACCCTTGTTGAATCGAAGTGACAGGAACGCCAGAATGATGAAGGCCACTGAGAGAATGGCTGTGAGACTGTAGGGCTGTATCCTCCGGAACAACAGGGCACTCAGGCGTCTGATGTAGGCCCAAACTCCCTCTGGCTCACCTGTCAACACAACAGTACAAGTATGCAAACAATTACTGCTTCAAGAATTGATATTGCCTTCATTAACTTATACAACACTGAACAGCAGACACCCCTCCCCATGATTTTTATTTTTATTTTCTCTTATAATGGCTTTGTTTACTGTAAAGCTTATTTGTTTTTAGCTTGTCAAATTTCAATGGTTTAGTTTGCCTTCTTGCCTTTAAAAATTGAAGGCAAAAAAGATTGTTTTAACCTTTAAAAAATCTGTCATAATAACTGCAAGCATTCTCCTATACCTCTGAGCAATCAAATCCAAAACATTGCTTTATAAAACTTCTTTATGATACTGTAAAACGAGAAAATATGGCACACTACAAATTTTAGCGCCTTTGGCGCAACTGCCTCTGAGCGCTAAAATAAATAGTTCAACGATTTTCCATATGCATTTTATTTCTTCAAGTTGCAAAACAATAACTTCAGTCCTTTTTTAATGCTATGTATAAGTGTTCGCTTATGTAATATTGGATGCCGTTGATTCTGTTTGTTTACACAATTACACAGGTAAACAGTATGGGTTATCGGGTAGGTTCTGCCTAAACATGGATTAATTAATTCAATTTGAATTGCTTTTTAGTATCTCTCATTAGCCCTTCAAAATTGGGCTTCTCCCAATGTCACTTCCATTTACCATGAGGTGAAAATGTGATCAAGCGTGGCGATCATCCACGCTGACAATACATGGTTGATCATAATATTTTTGATCTCTGATTAGTGGATATAAAGATAATAAGATGACACCTCGTTTTTTGTGTTATTTTAATGTAAAATTACTGTTAAAAAGATTCACTCATGTAATTGAAACTCATGGTACATGTAGCATTCGATTTCCCTCACTTTTAGCTTCGGGACTCTTCTAGTGTTATCCACGTCGACATGATAAATTCAAAGTCTGATAACTCAGATTTGTTTACCAACAAAAATTACAAATCATCGTCAATAAATGAAGTTTTTATATCTTTCTACTGACAATTTAGACAAAAGTTAGTGTATTGTTCTCAAAGACAGTTTACCGTGCATGCGAGCTAGAAATCAAAGTCGTTGTGTTCATGTGCTTGAGTGAACACAGAACTAAATTTGGGCATAATCATTGATCAAACAAGAACATGTACATTTTTTGTATTTTTGTTAAAAAAAAGGTGTGTGTGCTAAAATTTCATTGCACCAATGTACTGGCACTTGCGTTTGCGCCAAATTTCTTGTTTTACAGTATCTTTGTTGTCATGAGATACATTTTGTAAGCAAAGACTAATTGATATGAGCTTTAACAAATAATACAAATTAATTCAGAAGTTTTGAATTCATATTTACAAATATAAAATACAAAACAACATAAACATACCTTTGTCAGACTCTGAAATGGGTAGACTCTTTATAGATGATGGTGACGTATCATCATCTTCATCAGTGCTAGTCTTTATTTCTTTCTCAATGACCACAGCATAATCCTAAAGATACATGCAACTTAATATAATAATAATGTTGATCTACCCAACAATTAGAGAAAATACTTCTCCTATATAAACATTCAAACATATATCTTTCAAAATTAGCAGTTTTTAAGTTTAAAAGTTGATTAAATTTCCTAACTAAATATACCAAAGTTCATAATAATTCATTTTTTCTGTTTGATACATTTTGAAAATAAAAGTTTTAAAAAAGTTTTTTTTAATAATAAAACCTTGAATCCCTTCTCTGATCAAAGCACTAGTAGATTTTGATAATAGTACATGAACTACGAAATAAATTAAAATCTATCAAGTCCCCTTTTCAAAATCTAAATTAACAAATAGTATGTAAGACAGAAATGCTGTGCAACACCCAGTTAAAAGGAATATAATACAAGATACATATTTGCAATACAAACCTGCATCATAAGGTGTCTCTGTGTAGCATCCAAACCGAGACAGGTGTCCAGAAAAGCTGGAACTAAACTGTGCAGTTTCCATGGGAACATCACACGCTGCACATAGATATCTACAATGTGTGGATACTCTGGGTCTGTATAGTTGTCAGGGTTACGGAGCCAGATATTGGCAAGGGCCTGGCATTGTGGGTAATCTTGAAGTTTTGCAAAAAGCAGCAAGCTGAAATAAAGATAACATCTACATCAATAATCAGTCAGGGGTGTGACTGAAATTCATCATATTGAAAAATAACTGATTATTGTCATTTTTACTGACTACATAATGTACACATCTTTTAAATTTTGTAAATGTGACTTGTTTTCATCATATTTCCATTCCCAATTAACTCTTCCAACCCATTTGCTTCATAGTACACTATCCTACCATGGTCCCATGTGTAGAGAAACACCTTGACTAACAGTTGAAACCAAAATAAATTAGTGCGCCCCGTAAAACAAATGAGATAAATAAGTGCACCCAGACTTACCAATTTATTTAAAAATGATGATTTCTAGTCATAAAACTGAATTTTAGTAATAACTGAAATCCATCATTTATAGAATAATGATGAAAAACAGTGATAACTATTTGGAGTTTATTTTAAGACATAGAGTGACCTCTGACCATATTTCATCATTTTTTATCAAATTAGTAAGTCTGTAAGTTTTTCGAAATGACAATAATCAGTTATTTTTCAATATGATGGATTTCAGTCACACCCCTGACTGATAATTCAATATCATTGATATGAGTATAATCATGTAAGTTAAAGACAATAATGTTACTAAGAGAGAGTTACATATTATAGACATCTTGTGAAAATATATAATGTAACAATCTTCTGGGTAGAATATCAAAAATATTATTGTAATAGTATGTTTCCAATTAAAAACAAATAAAAATTCTGATTTATTAATTTAATGTACTTGTATTTTTCCATGTAATCTTGGCTGAGATTCAGCTTACTTTATAAATGGAACCGACATCATCACCATGTTCACAACTGTCCTGAAATTCTGTTACATATGACTTTGTATGTCATATCAAGATATATTGTATGTCATATCAAGCCGAGCTGAATCTCTGATGAGATTACTTGTAAACAATATAATTTGACAGTCTTATGTATCTAATATTGGAGAACAAAATAATCTTAATGTACATGATGACACAGGTATGCCATCCTACATGTAGCACACAGCTTGTTCTACCTACCATAACTGGACAATAGCTGCTGGGGAATGTTCTATGTCCCCATACACCTTCTGTACAAACGGCAGCACTTCTTGCCATGTGTTTCTCTCAGCGTGGGCCTGAACAGCGAGGACACACAGCTGTTCTGTGTACTCCTTAGAACTGCGGAAAATGACACGAAAAATGTCAAATTAGTGCTGACAAACCCACAAGTACTTGGGTCATGACCTATTAACGACTACCATACATGTACTACTATTCATATGTGTCGAAGTGACCTTATTATCTGTGACAAAAATGTGCATATGATACTAATAAATGAATAAAATGTGTTTTTCTCCTAACAGTTCGAACAGGAGAGTGATATGTACCTGAAATTCTCACTATCTGTGCATAATTTTACTCGACTTAATCCGTTTTCACAATGTTCAATACATGCATCAAAATTTTTAAACAATAAGGCAGCAGTTGCGTTATCTAAATGTTGCTTGAGCGTCGACTGAACAGTTGAAAATCCTGTTTCGTGATATTCTTTTGGACGTGGAACCTCCACAGACGCCATGTTTTGATCATGTGACTTAATTTTAATGAATTGTCGTTTTAACGATATTAGCGGCAGCTTTTCCAAAAAATGATAATCATATCATAGAAACATGTAAAAATTCATCATAAAATGGCATCAAGCATACGTTCTAAGTTCAGAACAAATTTTTACTTTTACTGCGAGAATATAAACAAAATTTATTTCTCTCGTTAGCATCCCGTGATAGCTCAGTTGGTAGAGCGGAGGACTGTAGCGGTGTTGAACGTTGGTATCCTTAGGTCGGTGGTTCAAATCCGCCTCGCGGGATGATTATATTTTTCAATTTTCTGAGTAATCTACTATATGAAGGCATATGCTACTGTATTCATTGGAACGAAAAAGTAAGCATTAACTGTATGTTTTTTCGTTCTAATATATTAACAAGTTTACTATTTAAAAATGATCTTTTAGACGTTTTTTAGTCATATATTCTCTGTTTCCCTTTTCTTGCACATAATTATGTTTTCGGGTTGTCAGTTTAGTTGTCCTTTTGCACCAAGCTTTGCTGTTTTCAGGACACAGCAACACAAAAATTTACCAGTATTTTCTGTATAATTCCCTTTACAGATATTAAGCATGCATGTATACATGTGCTTGGATTTCTGTTCATAATTATCTACCAGAAAGGTGTTTAGACAACCCTCAAAGGTCACGACAAGGAGACAAAAAAGAAAAAAAAAAAAGAAAGAAAGACTGAACTTTTCTACATGTAAAATGTAGACATTTTGTACCGTAAATAAAAGAACGGGGGCGTTTAACACCCCACCCACCATTTCCTACTTCGAGGAATGTAGATTGGTGATTTTCAAATGTATCAAATACGTACAACTATAAATTTTTTAACTTTAATTCATAATCTATAATTCTATGATGCAAGTTATATTTTCTCTCGTTTTGTAAACATAATAAGAGCATTTTTTTTGTAAAGAAAAATTTTCAATTATTTTTATTATTGATTTATTAAAATGGTGTCGCGACCAATAATCTTTTAATACAAAAAGTTTCCATTTTCATTGATATTGTCAAATGTCACATCTTCATTAGTACGTGTTTTGGTACCCGTTTAAGGGTGAACCTGCTTTTGAATCTTAAAAGTCTGTGTGGGTTTTTTAATATCTAGGCAATTTCTTTTTAGGTAAACACTCATTTATAACTTTTAATAATGTAACCTTACAAAATACATGTAGGAATATTTTGAAATAATGAGGCATATATTACAGACCAAGGACGTTGAAAAATGCAGGCATCAATAGTTAAATACCTTTAGTTATAAGTAAAAACACCGATAAACTCTCAAAGAATAAGACTTTGGCGTTCTTTTGATATATACATTTTATACCCGTGTATTCTGAATGCGGGGATTTGACAGACCTAATTATCCGCGCTTGTTCTTTAAGTTAATGAGACTGGGCGTATGTCTCTCAGTTTCGTAAGTGTATATGGTCATTATATACATACATCCACACGTGTTCCCTGATCTACATTTACCCTCACATATACCTCCAAATATAGATATGCACCTGTAAAAGCTAGAGAAAGCTTGCTAGTCAGTATTCCTTCAATTAAAACAAATGAATTTTTTTTTTAAGAAAAGATTTTAGCAAAGAAAGAATATATGCAAATGAAAAATAAGTACGTGTACTTATAATCTCAGAACTGAATGTGAAAAAAAAATCATGAGCACATATTTACAGAATTAATACCACACTTCTACAAAAAGGTAAAATGCGTGAGTTATGATCATGATTTACGCGCACGGATACCAGAAATTCGATGTCCTTTACTTGATATTGATATACAATATTTTTTTCATGACACTGCTCGACAAAACTAGTATTTAAACTGTTGATTAAATAAATTTATTTGTACTTGGTTCATGTTCTCTCTTAAAAGTTTTTCTGAAAAATTACAGTTCAATGAGAGAGAGAGAGAGAGAGAGAGAGAGAGAGAGAGAGAGAGAGCAATTACGCCACACTTTTTTTTCCATGTTTTGATCGTCCTGTGATGGAATTATTGGTGTTACAGTACTACCGACCGTAATCACATTAGATCACGTTTTATGGCGGAGGTAGACAATTTCGTGTCATGATACTCGCCGGGGATCGATGGGGTACAGCAGGGACCGGGACACAGAGAGGGTACCCGGGAGGAACCGACTTGTTGCTACGTCACTATTGATCTCCGGAATCTACCAGAAAATGGCAGTTCCACGCCGCCTTACTACGCGCGTACACGGCTAGTGGTTCAAGGCTGTCGTTAGTACGCCCCGAACACAGTGCTCCCAGGAACCGGACAGACTCTTAGTGCATGTGATTACAGCTTGTACCACGGAGAGTACGGGAAACATGGCAGAGACCCCGGAGTCCAGGCTGTCCAAAAACGTCGTCATAGCGTACGACGGGAGCGAGCACGCGAAAAATGCCGTCAAATGTGAGTACTTTTTGAAAGACTTTATTAATAGAATCCATGCATATATATATATACACTACTTGCGTTAATATGGATATAATGTATTATAAAATTGTAGTAGACATATATACGTTAAAGAATGCAACATTTGACGATATATTTGAATTTTTTGTAGTCATATTTAAAGCGAAATTTTTAAATGCTGCATAAACGAGGGTACTAAAAAATAATCGAAACGTGTTCTCTCTCTCTCTCTCATAACTTTTTAATTGCGTTAGCTAATGATATTTACTATTTAAACAACCGCAATATAAAATCAGGAAACCATTCAATAAACTACTTAATAAAACCCAACACAGAGCATTAACCCCGAGGAATCTAAAAACACGGAA
>WFKH01003881.1:3729817-3754360 GCA_016163765.1 Magallana hongkongensis | reverse complement strand
TGTTTCATAAGGGTTTCTGATAAAAACTGTAGAGTTAATACATGATCTAGGGTAGAATAGCCTTTTCGGAAACCAGTTTGGCTAATAGATGTAAAAAGTTTACCAAGGCAGCTTAATAATGTTATAGGGCGATAATTTTCAGGTTTCGTAGGATCCCCCCTTGTTTTTTTTAAATAGGCTTTACGATTCCAATTAACCACTCGTCTGGAACGATACCACTATCAAAAATAACATTGAATAATTTTTTGTACACTGGCAAAAAAACATTAATATTAGAACAAATATGTTCGTTCAACACTCTGTCAAAATCTGCTGCTTTATTTTTTTTTAATTTTTAACCGCAGTCAATATTTCACCGTCAGCTATTTCACAATTAAGAAAATCATCAACATTTTCATGAGCGACATTTAAAAAGTACTCATCATTTTCTACAGCAAGCGACTCATCTTCAGTGATACCCTTTATAAAACTAAAATAATCATTAACATCAACAGCACATTTTTTGTCTTTACATGTTGAATTTAAAATTTTCCAATATTCTTTGGTATTAGTGGTACGCACATTCTTTATTTTTTCGGTAATGTTTTACACACTCATCCATAACCCGCTTATAGTTTTTGCTTTGAGATTTAAGATAATTTAAATTTTCCTCAGACTTGCATTTATTATGATTTTTCTTTGCCAAATGAAACTTTTTCCTTGCATTTCTACATTCTTTGTTGAACCATGGTTTCTTACTGGACTTTTTCTCTGAAAATTTGCCGTACCCCATAGTGTTATTACCGAATATATCGCTTGCTGCTTTGTGAAAAACATTACAAATTTTTGTAGTTATAGTAGTAACACTTGTTTGCATACATTATTAACACAAACAGACATTTCTTATAAGTTTAATTTTTACAACAACCAAAAAACCCACATAAATTAAGAAATAAAGACATTATACTGGATAAATCAGTCATTCTCAAAATTGCTACTCCATTACACTGGTCACGTTGTTAAAAAAATTAAGTTTGCCAGATTGTTTTAATAATTTGGTTTTCCAAAAGAACATCATCTATGATGGTTTTCCTGAAAATTATTCCCACATACCTGTTGTATTTACAAATCTAGCTCAGATTCTTTGCATAGGGGGTGAAATCACAGTAACGGATGTTAATCTTATTAAAGCGGTGTTTTATTCCAGCAATAAATAAATGAATAGTCAAAAGATTCACTAATTCTAAATTAATTTCAAATTATTAAGAAATTTATCACTGAAACCCTGAAGAGCAAGGACATTTTTTTTTTTTTATAAAACGAATGAAAATTGAGGCAAATTTGCTTATCGACACCAGAACATATTAAATTCTTTTAATGATAATTACTTTAATTTGAGAAACATATAGTTGCCTCTTAAAAGCAAATTTATGTATTTTTTAAACATCTATGAAAGGATGTTGTTTTGTTTGATAAAAACATAACATGAAAAGATTGGTACAAAATTGAAAGTTAAAGTTCCGGATGTTAAATGTAACTGCAAAATACATTTCTTATCATAATACAAGGTAAGTATATCTTCAATATGTAATTCAATATTGCTAATAATACTACTTTGTCATATAATAGTAATTGACAAAAAACATTGTAAAACATATAAAATTTTCTTTTCCTTTCTCTTTTTATATGTTTTTAACCTGCCTTTGATTTAGAAATTGATACAAGATTTCTCTGATAAGAAGTTAGAACAAAAGAACAATGTCGGATGACAAGTTGAATTTACAGAGTTCGGTGGATATGTGGCGGAAGGAGGGGTGAGAGTCCTAAATGTTTATGTTATCAGACTTCGATAATTACAAAATAATTTAAAAACGAGCATATTTTATACGACACTTTGTTTACATTATAGGCAATCAAAATGTTTCTTATTATATAAAGATATATAGACCACATATATACATACTAAGTACTTGATAATCTATCTGGATCAACATTCACCACACTCAGTTTTGAAAAATGGGGGTGGTCTTGATGAAAACTATGTGAATTAAGTTTTTCGTCATATATTTAACTTTTGATCTCGTCCCCAAAATAGCTGTGAATATTAACTACTCTTCGACACGCTGTTCTATATCTGAAAAATTAAACTAAAACTTAATATCTAAAGAAAACTGGATGCGCCTATAATTCTTATCTTACAATAACATCCTCTGTATGAAGTTGAGCTAATTGATGCTATGGGCAACTTCATAATCTTATCTTGAAATGATATATATGCATCAATATTTCTGTTATTTATTATAACGTTAAAAAAATATACACGCCTAGATAATAAATTTGTGTTTGTGGTTACAAAGCAGCTTGCGTGAATACGATGCTTGTAATCAATCGACAGCCAAACTCAATCACCTATATGAAAAAACTTTTTATTATTTTTGTAAATTAGAAAATTAATAAGTGATTTGATAAGTTGCAACATTACTAAACAATCTTAAAATTTATCTTTTCTGTTGATGATTTTACAATGAGACATTTGGAATGGTATTTAAAATGTGCATCATTTCAGCAAACTACACAGGACAAAATTTTAGCTGGATTCCCTCTCTATAGCTCAGAAATTCTTACAACTCTTTATCCACTCTACACATTGTCATAAATAAATAAAAATGTGCATATACTATTCAAAACTAAGCACTAAGTTTAATACATTATGGAAGAAACTATCATTTGAATTAACGAATTAAATATTTACCAACCCAGAACCTTCGTCTTAGCTTGCATAGTAGATTCTACAACGTTCATGCTTTTATGTATAGATGTGTTCTTATTGCATATTCCTACACATCTCTTTCCTTGGGTACTGGTCTCAATAGTGTGACAGCATCTAGATCAGACGTAAATCAAAGCCAAAAAAAAAAAAATCACAACAACAACAACATCAACAACAACATCAACATCAACAACAACATCAACAACAAAATATAACCGAAGAAAAATGACCCAAAAAATCAAACACAACTGTTACATAAAAGAACACAACATTTCTACTCCACAGTGCCATAGACTCTTTCAATTCTGCAGAAATCAGACACTGTCTTTTATTTGGTGGAGAATATCGACCAATTCGTTCCTTTGTTTGAGAAACAGATTGTGGCTGTCACAAGCTTTTCGTACTCCATTATACTATATTATCATATATCACTTTTATTGGCAGAGGTCTGTTGAAATGGAGCTCTAACAATTTAATCGATTCTTTATATTCTTCACAAAGAACGTGATTATCAGTATTTTGAAACTGTTTTCTTCTCACTTGTCTGTTTTCCAGTCTCGTATGAAATTCCAATACACTAGCAGTGTAAGATACATGTAGATATTCGGTTACAATACCCTAGCAGCGTAATAACATGTCGCAACAGTTATAAAAAACGTATATCATTGGGTATTTGTCGCTTGTCATTATTGGGCCTACCGGTATATAGTCGTACTATCAATATATCCAACGTCCCCAGGAGTCACGCCAAGAAATAAATCTCACAGATTGATAGACCTTCTAAATAATAATTTCCTTTAGACGATCAGCCTTGTGTAAAGGTAAAGGAAAATATTCTAGTTTTAAATCTACACTTTTTGGATTATTTTCATTATTAGTAAATAGTTTATGGCCTAAAATTATCATATGTGAATTATGTTCTGATGGGTAAGTAGTCGAGTATCCAACCTCTTTATACCAGGAAGCTGGGATCCACGGGGTTAAATTTAATGGGTTTTGTACCATGCTCGATAGTTTGAATTTCAGGATGTTTATCAAAAAATTGTTGAGATAATTGATGTGCACAATGTTGTTTTTTTATAATTTTGTTTTGTTGTTTTATATTTTTGAAAAAGCCTTCGACCATAGGCATAATTATAGTGAATCGACAATGAAAAGTGGCATAACAACCATAATATCACGTAAACTGTTGTGTGATGCAACAAGATATAAATGTAATTACTGTCAGTAAAATTGATATTTTGTGTATACTTATTGTAGCTAGAGGGCACAGTGAAGAGCACGCATGCTCAGAAACCAGGCGAGGGGATACTAAACATTGCAAAGGAAGTGAACGCCTCCCTGATCATCACCGGAAGTAGAGGACAGAGCAAGTTGCGCAGAACATTCCTTGGAAGCGTCAGTGATTACGTCATGCATCACTCTCCCGTTCCCGTTTTAGTTTGTAGAAGAGAAAATTGATGACGACACGTGTACGAAGTTATTATTTAAAAAAAATGCAATCAAAACTAGAATCAGGAATGTGTTCATATTTGTCCGCAAATTTGTACAATGAAATAAATCTGTATTGATGTGTATTTGTTAAGTGAATGTTTTTGTAGCTTTGCTTGTACATTTACAATAAAAATGTTAATGTATAGTTATAAATAGTTTTGTGTGAATCAATTTAAGCAATGAATGCTCCCTTTGTCGGTTGGCTTTTGTTAATTGCAGTTACGTTATATTTCAACGAACCAACCAAGCAGGCGTCTTGGGGTTTGTATTTATATATTTTTTTGGAAAACTATGTATAGAAACTAGACGAAGGTCGCAAAATAAAGTCATATCAATCGTTATATGCTAAATATTAATTGGAAACGTAATACGAGTGCTCATTTATCAGTAGTTTTACTTTGCAGTCGGTGTTTTAACTTTATCAAGTTTTAACCGGTAAAAGATGTGAGCAACAATAGTTTTTCTTGCGATACTCAATGGATGTTTTAACGTTGACTCTTAAAAAAATTTATTGTTCCCTACCTTTTATATGCTGTATCAAATTTGAATCGTGTCCTAGTTTCGATAATTATAATCTCTAACCTAAACCGAATTGTTGCTGAAATCTCATAGATCAGAAAAAAGTACAAACAAGATGAAAATGGTTCTTCTCTATGAAAATGTTAGAACAAAAAAGGTTGGGTTTTTTTTTATTTAGTTGTATATCATAGTAAATCATAAATGAAAAAAAATTCTAAATGAGAATCAAGATTGAAAGAATTAAATTTTTCGATTTGTTTGATGTGTGACAAGCTGCTACTACGTTAGGCAGGATACCCACTCTTGTTATTTCCTTTTGAGTTTGATCCGGAATGTTAATAAATGCGATTAAATCTCAGATTTCTTGTTCGAATGACGAAATTATATTTGAGTAGAACAACCACAAAAAGATCACAACATATGTACCGAGTGCATTTACGAACCCTCCACTGGATATATGGCGGCGATTGGACACAAAAATAACCAATGAAAGCTCGACTTTATCTACCTGCTCCAAATCTTTGTTGATGTTGATGTTGATATATTATACAGATTAGGGATAAAGAATAAAAATAAATAACGTAAGGAATTATCCACCCGACTTTTGTACACGACTAAGGTACCTCACTACATCAAGGCTTATACTTTTTATGACCCTACGTCACAAGATTTAAATGTTTTGTGAAATGTATTTATCGAACAATTTGATTGAATATCACCATAGCGTAGTGGTTAACGTATCGCATATCCCGAGTTCAAATCCGCCTGAGTCTTTTGTTCTTATTTATAAAATTAATTTACAGAAAGTCACGTTTTATAAAAAAAAATTGCTTATTTTTTGTCTTTGACTTATTATTATGCACCATACTATCTTTCATAATAACATCCTTTTCTGCTTATTTGAGAATAATTTTAAATGTGTAGGGACCCACCTTAAATATTCACTGATCGTCGTGTCAAAATAACAATTACATTTTGGATGTCCTCAGAACGTTAAGTGTCAAAAACAACAGAAATAACAGTTGCATTCTTGATGTCCTCAGATCATTTAACGTCAAATATAACAGAAATAACTTACTCTTTGGATGTCCTCAGATCAATAAATGTAAAAAAAAACCCCCAAAATAATAAGTTATATTTTTTATATCCTTAGACCATTAAACGTCAAAGATAAAAAACCCCCAACAGTTATATTTTGGACGTCGAATGTAGAAGAAATAACTGTTATCGTTCAGTGTCCTTAGATCATTGGGCCTCGGAATACAAACAATTGTGTTTTAAAGGAATATATATTATTTTGTTAATATTTGTGATGTCAACGCATCACTGCACAACATTCTACATTAAGTCAGTCAAATGATTCCCGTATTATTAAACTAATAGAGCATTTCGTCAGCTTTCTCTGAGCAGGGTTAAAATATTTACAAAATATCTGATTAATTTATCAAGAAATCTAAATGTTGATTGCATGGATGATAGAAACCATATGTGTAGACTTTGGTTTTTTTAAATAAAATATCAGAGAAAAATAACTTGAGTCATGACGTGTTCGGGGTTTTTTTTTTCATTTGAAAAAAGTAATATGTTTACTTCGTTGTTTAGATCAAGTTCATTCATGTTAATTGTTTGTTGCTCTAAAGGAAAAAATATTTAATGCTGTTGAGATTTTCGAGTTATTGCACTTGGATCACCTACCGTTAAAGGGGATCGGCCACCGGTGACCCAACATACATGCAAAACAATCTCCACACTCTATCATTTGAGATTTTACGTCTCAATATGGATAACTTGCAGGGGTTTTTAAATGCGTTATATTACTATATTCAGAGAGAGAGAGAGAGAGAGAGAGAGAGAGAGAGAGAGAGAGAGAGAGAGAGAGAGAGAGAGAGAGATAATCTTTTGTGTAACGGTCTTATATTGTACAATGTGTAATGTAGTCTCAAATTGATAGTCAAAGATTAATTCACGTGGACAAGCTCGGAAAACAGGAAGCTTTGAGTAAATCCTCTGAAACAAATAAGATTCTTTAAACAGTATTTGATGTGTTGTTTAACGTGTGGTAAAATACGAAAATTATACCGCGATAGGAAGTGACGTGAAAAAGTGACGCCGAGGAAACAGTGACAGAACCACACAATGACAACATACATAATACAAAATAATTAAAAAAAAACAACAAACAAACAAAATCGAAAATTCGCATGATGGTGGAAAGTTTAGACAATATTAGGGTCTTCTACGTGCAATATGTACGACCTTCTCCAATCTCTTTGCTCTGTTGAGACGATGGGACTTTTGTGGCCCCACCCTGCACACGTTTCTTCAAGTTCTGATACTTTCTATTATCTGTCTCAAGATAAATAAATAATAAGGTTCAAACAGTGCTCATTTAATAGGATGAAAGCTTCTTCGAAGCGCCTAAGAATTCGGCTTTGTCTTCGGGGATTTTAAATTGCAAACTACATGTAGTGTGATGTACATGAAAGTTCCCGAATGATAACGTTGAAAAATTGTGCGAGGTGTTCCGAGACACTTCCGATTTTAGAAAAGACGCCAGTTTTCCGTATTTCGTGTATCTATATAAATCTTCGTTAAATTCTTGGCAATTAATATGGGTAAATAGAGATGGGGAGAAATGTCCCCCCTTATATCGATTTCAATTTTACCTCTTTGATAAGTTTGTGTGTTTGCTAAATTTCATCAAAAAGTGACGGAAACAGTAACCTGGGACTGACTTTCAGCAAATTCTAGATCCTGTTCTTGGTGTAACTGTTTCCTTCCTCTGAAGAAACACCAATCGAACACGTCTGGAATGTCCCTCCTCTGAAGAAACGCCCATCGAACACGTCTGGAATGTCCATTCTCTGAAGAAACGCCCATCGAACACGTCTGGAATGTCCTTCTTCTGAAGAAACACCCATCGAACACGTCTGGAATGTCCTTCCTCTGAAGAAACACGTCCTTCCTCTGAAGAAACACCCATCGAAGACGTCTGGAATGTCCATTCTCTGAAGAAACGCCCATCGAACACGTCTGGAATGGTCGGACATATAACTTGTGTCTGTCGACCGCACGGTTAATAGATTTACATCATATATTTATCTAGTGTTGTCACATAATGAACCTGTATACTTCGTGTGGTATCAAATGTTTCTTTTTATAGATAATATCAAAACAAGAGGCTGTTTTTGGATACTCATTTGCGCTACCATAAAAGTGTCAATGACGTCAATACTAAATATTATAGATCAGAAACTGAACTTAGCCTACCATAAGATAATGTGTGTTGTATATTCTGCAACTTTTTCTTGTTAATCATGATATTGAATGATTATTGTTTAAAGATAGTACATGCATTAGATATACCTTTTAACCTGAATCAAATCAATAAAAGACAGTTATTAATTGTAATTATGAATGTTGTGCTTTGGTTTTCAGGGTTTTGTTTGTTTGTTTTGAAAAAAAAAAATGTTATTTCATTATCAAAATTTACAGTCTAATACAATAGTCTGTCCTCCACAATTCTACCTTTTCCTATTTTCATTGTATATATTGTATATTTATGCTTATTTACTATTTATTTACTACCTATCTATTCACTTATAAAATGTACCTCTGACTTTTGAAATGTATAATTATACTGAATGACCTCATGTACCATTTTATGGTTTGAGTGAATAAACTGAATTGAAATTGATTTTTGTGGGGGTAAGGGTTTTTGCTTACTATTATGGTTATAATTATCGTGTTGCTGATAATTTGGTTTAACATAATTGGGTTCGTCGATAAATTTTGTAACAAGGTCATCCAAGAAAGCATTTTTGTTGTTACAGTTGTGATTTTATGATCCTGAACTACGAAAGTCGTCATGAATAAGGAAGGCCTCTTAATTGATTGACGACTTCAAAATGATCGTTAAGGTAGTATATGACTACATACGGGCACTCCTTGACCCACCCACCCTCGAGGTAACCTACTTAACCACCACACACTTCATGCAATGTCGTGTGTCAAAATAAATAACACTGATATTGAAAGCGAAACTTGGAATTCGATGATTGAATTAGAGGCCCTGCAGTAGTGCGTCAATGTATGGTGTATAATGGGGGTGGGGGTCATCAGGCCATTCAGTGCGGCTGTACCCGCACTAAATAAAGTTTTGGAAATTGGGGTTCCTTATTAAGGGTACGAAAGAAAGCTAATATAAGTTTTAATGTTGAGTTCATTATTTAATTCAGAAATCCAATTGAGTGGAAAATGGCGGCGTTATTTTTAACGAACAACAGTACTTGGTAGTGTAGGATTTTTTTACATGGGTGTTATGATAAAGTTCTTCCCAAGAAATACACACTTAATATTACTCATCTTCAATCTGTTCTGATTCAATTCGTTCCTCTTTAAACCAACATCTACACGTCTTGAGTAACTGGTAAAGAAGTTAGAAAAGAAATCACAGAAATCACATACAAAGACATATTCACATTTATATTATGAATATATCATCATGATACGTAATCTCTTATATGTAAATAATTTGAAGCTTATCTAATCCCCGCATCACAAAAGTCAACTACGTATTAAGACTGTTGCGTAATCAATTATGTCAATTGACATTCTTTTTTAATCTAACTAACTGAATTCCGTACCTAGCGTCTGCAGCAACAATCCTTCACTTCACTCAGTGTTGACGCCGGTCGGTGACCAGTGGCGGATCCAGGATTTAGTGTTGACACCAGTAGGTGATCGGTGGTGGATCCAGAATTTTACGCGAGACGTTGATAGGTGTATGTGTGTCTGAGAGGTGCGTCTGTTAGGACCCCGCGAGAAAACCCCCTGTCAATAAGTCAATATCGAAACTGAATTGAGATCCGTTGATCTAGAGGCGTTACAGACCCCCCTCCCCTCCATAAAAAAATATACCTTAGACACTTTTTGGGAAATTTCTGGATTCGCTCATGATTGAGATGAAATGAATAAACTATATGCAAAATATTCATTGTGCGGTATTATTCGTAAAACCACCGTAACATACGCTGAAGGATGCCGGGTTTAACTGAAAAATAACATCAAACTTTTGTCTGATATTATAAAGTTTTACTTGAATTGACAAATTCTAGCTTGCAATTTGATTTGCGAGAGCAAATTAGATTATTTGTGGATAATCAATGTAATGAATAACATAAAAAAGCATTCAAAATACAATACACTGGAGGAACGCCTAGTCATTTATTTATACTTTACTTCCCTTATTTGAGGATAAAGTCTTTAATGACATTATTTATCATATAATAATTCAGTTCAGCTTATTCGCTCAAAACAATTTTAGACATATGGTACATGAGGACAGATATAACATTTCAATGTACCTATAGATTGTGTCAGAGATACAAAAATATAAACATATATATATGTAGTGATTATAAGGTTTATAAAAGTGGGGAAAGTTATTTAAGTTGAAACTCATGGAGGACAGACTACCTCGTAATACAAAGACAGAAATATTGCCTGTGTAATTATAATGATATGAATTTATTTCGCTATTATTGAAATAAAGTACATGGTTTAATGAAATGATATTCAGGTGAACGCGTGTGATTATCCGGTATAACATCAATATACATAAATTCAATAATACATTTGTAAAACATACGGGCTTTTTATATTCCTGTTGAATCGCAGTGGTTGGTTCACTTTTTCATATATAATATACATGTATATTGCCAAAGCTGTATTTCTAGAAAATGATATCCTTCCAATATATGCATACAGGCCCGTGTCAGTGGTTAATCTAAAGTGTGTGGGACAGGGTTGGGAGTTGGAGGGTGGGGTGCAGTATTTCTAACATTTTTTTTTTAAATCATCGTTTGTCCTGTTGGAAATATCAAGATTCGGGGGAAAAAAACCCAGTTTAACTGCATTCCTGGCACTCGATAACCTTCACTTCGAAAGGACTCGTGTAAATATTTACCTTCATTCAATAAAATCCCCACCATGCAGATTAATCACCTTGATCTCTAATGGAGAGAACTAATATAGGCTATTTTTGCCTGCTGTTCAGTCCATATTCACTTATATTCTTATATGTATATTTTTGAATAAAATACTTCTTAAACTAATCACCACGAAACGGAGATACCAATTTTACGTTCTTTTTGTGATAGAGAACACAAATATTCATAAAATATGCCGCTGAACGGTTGAGGGGGGTTATATTGGTTCTGGGCTCGTAAACAGGTTGACGGAGTGTCTACAGATTGTTTTGATAGGACATGATACATATGACGTATGAAACCTGTTTACTGTCAACGCGTCATAAAAAATAGGTCAAAATGATTACTAGATGTATCACCGGCTTCTGGAGTTTTTTTTATTACTTCCGTTTTTAGATGTAATGAGGTAACTGGTAATAATTAATGTTCATTGTTTCACTGAATTAAGGAGATATTAGACATATTCGGTCATTAGCCCGTGTTAATAAACCATTTTGTCAAACCTATGACACAGGTGAAATAAAAATGAAATTAGCAAAGACCGTATTAATTAGCCGGTTATGAAATGAAAATAAGTCATCTGGTTTTTTTGCATACATGTGCGATTTCATGTGTTTTTTTTCAAGAAAATCATATTTGACATCCAAGTAAAGTTTGGTATGTTCATGAAAACTTAATTTATCTATTGACAGTCATAAGTTAAAAAATATCTTGGGTGTTTTTGTTTTCGAGTTAAGATTGGTACGTCATCAATATCATACCGCATTTCTCCTCATTAGAACGTGTAAGTAAAATTAATGTTCTCCAAATATAGGCAAGATGCTATTTTATTGAATTGTCTATATAGGGAAAAAGGTGAAAAAAGGAAGAAAAATTTTCTTTCAAAAGATTTTATCACGGATAACAATATAGAAAAAATAACAACAACTTTGTGCGTGCGCTAGATGCACACAGCAGCTCTACATAAAAACGGAATTCTGACGACTTAGAATGTACACATTGAAAGACGATGGCTTCATATACAATATAAATAACAGACAATATCAGGGACTTTTCGTGAATGAGAATAAAAGGTAGCACCATTCAGTAACAACAACTGTAACAGTCAATATGTACCCAGTGTTACACGGAGTACTCTTGTTGCGCAGCGACGACTCGATCCTAGATCTAGTAAAATAATCAATGGCCGTTATATACACATATATGTATATCATGTTCTGTCGCGATAGATCTCTCTCCGACCAGGAAATGGATTGGAAGAATCGACCAATCACAGCCCAGTTCACGTTCTCGTTTTCCACAATTAAATAACTATATCCAATACTGATCCGAGGAATGCGAGGCTCTTTACCTGTGCCAGGCACAAATCCGCTCCAATGTTTTCATAGAAATCAAATCAGGAACGGTTAAAGATTCCGGAAGGTCAACTTTGATGGAGATTCCTTGTGGGACAAAAGCGATAAATTGTTTTCGGATTGAACTGAGAAATGGTCGGGATTTTCTGCCCAGTAGTAGCCATTGCCATTGTCACTCGGGAGCATGTGCATTTTCTGCAAGGATGAGGTGATCTGGGATTCCCAATCTGTTCTTCTGTAAGATTCAGAGCCTGGAGAATAAAGAAATAAGAAAAATTAGTTTTCTCAAACTCAAAATAAACCAAACAAATGAGTGAATGAATAAATCAATTAAAAAATTAAAGAATTTCAAAAATATATAAATAAATTTATTTTTTTTAAATTCGCAATATCATATTGAGGAAATTTTAGATAAAAATTGCAAGAATACTTACGGATTTTGTTGACAGCTGAGATATATCTGACGATCTCTGTGTGGCCCCTGCTCTGGGCGTCCTCCAGGGGTGTCCTACATTTGTTGTTGACCACCCTGAGGGAGGCACCCCCCTCCACCAGTAGCTGGACGATCAGGGAGTAGCCGCGGTACGCCGCTAGGTGGCACGGTGTGTCCCCACTCTTGGTCTGCTGGTTCACGTTGGCTCCGAATTTCATCAACAGTCTGTAAAACAAGATCAGCCAGTCTTAAGGAGAGTCTTTTATTCATTTACATTTTGCATTAGTCTATTTACATTTTCTGATGCCACTTGCTAAATTTTAACAATTAAGATATTTGCAGAAAATTTAGAAAGTTTTGCTATGATTAAAGAGATGAAAAATTCGATAGTGATATAAAAAACATTGAATGCAAAATATAATTTTAATAAAGTTAATAAATCATTAAAAAAATTGTTATATTTTGATTAAAAATAATAAAAACTGAAGCAAGTATAGACGAGAACTCACTGTGCAACATCGAACTGTTCATTGTCACAGGCTGCATGCAGGGGAGAGCCCCTCCAGGCGGTGAGGATGTTGGGGTTAGCCCCTTGTTCCAGGAGGGACCGGGCCAGCTCTAGATATCCCAGGCAGCAGGCCCAGTACAGGGCTGTCCCGTCATTTCTAGGCGTCTGTGAGTTCAAACACGTAAACTTCCTCTGTGCTAATAATTTTTTGGCGAGTGTAACATCCCCACTACGAATTGCTTCAATTAGTGATATAGCCATTTCGCTCTCTCCCGTCTTTTTACTACAATGTAAACTATTCGTATCGGCTTATACGTATATTTATATATCGTGGTAGGCGGGGACTCGCTTTACGATATTCATTCGTTGTACTTCCATCCAATGAGAAGCGAGGAAAACTGGGTCACAGATATAGAATGTCAATACGCTGTAATATACAAGGCAGCTCTTACAAGCGAGAGGACAACATAATACAAACCTCTCAGCTCTTGTGGTAAAATGCATAATTGAACAAATAGTCCTCCAATGTATCAGCATAGGAGCGATAGGTCGGCAATTCAACTTCTATAAGGTACATAGTATGACCGTGATTCCCGACCCCACGTGTTTGATCTGACGTAGAATATTCCAGAGTCCTCCTGGGTTTCCATGTACCGACATACAAACATTAATAATATGCAAATTAGTCCAGAAATGCTGCTTTTAAGAAATCATAATAAATCATCGGTCCGTGATTAAGTGTTTATTTGTAGATCCGCTCAAATTTGTGAATGAAATCAACAGTGACAGAAAGGAAAATGCAAGTACCTTGCTGGATAATCACTTTGAAAAAAAAAACCTATTAGTCTTTAAATAAAAATAATTTATTTTGTTTTTCATGGTAATTTATATAAATTAATATATATCATATCTGAAATAACATCAGATATAAAAAAAATATTCAGAACCGCTTATATAATATTTTATAATAAAAAATAATTATAAGAGATACATGTATTTCACAAAATAAATGGATCTTATCAATCTGATAAAAATCAGATCTTCTCTGATAGTCGCTGTACATCGAATTTGTTGGAGCGGATCAAAGATCTGATTTTAATCAGATTGTGATTGTATGCTCTTATTTTTACACTGTTGCGCACGATTTAACTTCAAAAGAGTTATTTGGGACAAATATTATTGTTAAGAAAGAAAGAAAAATTTTTTACAACTTAGAACGAATAGGGTATAGATACATGAATTTCATGTAAAATTCATACAAGGCTAAAAATTGACTTAATAAAGAACTTTTAAGTGGATTTCAAAGTTTCTGTAATTAGATAAAATTCTAGATTTTGTTTTCAATAATAATTTAATGCAGGAGGAAAAAAAACCACCCTCTTCGTGTTAAAAGCATCGCAGATCTAAAACTACCAGCGATAATTTGTCGAGAAAGTGTCTTGTTTTCCAAACATAATTGATATCGCTGTCGGCGCTCTTTTGTCACAGAATTCTACTTCCTGGATTTTTAGCGAACTGGCTGTGTCTGTCATCACCAGCGAGAGAGAGGCAGATGACCAGCGATCGATTTCCCGCCATAAATTCCCGCTCTCTTTACAACACGGAAGAGAGGAACTATTGATTTAGCTGTGTGATATAATCAAGTTGTTTGTTTATACTGGAGTCGTTTGATTAGAAATGATTGCTTCGCACTTTCTTAAAATACGGTAAGACTTAGGTTGAGATAGAAAACTTTGGACTTGTGCAGTTCTTTTGATCACGTGTCGTTTAAAGGTGAATTAAACTATTGAGGTTCCTCAGTTCAGACCTATCCGACTAGCGGCATATAGAGGACGAGCCTCCAATGGAAACATTCGCTGTAATCAGGTACTTCTTGAAAATGTCCTCGCACGGGTCAATTAGTACCAGCCCTTGTTCATCGTGGTCCCTCTTCCTTGTCACTTTCGGATTTGAGGATTTTATTGTAGAGATTACACAGTATACTGACTGTATAAGCTTAGTTTCGGGAAACTGTAGTCTATTTAAAACTCTTACTGTTTATAAAAATACACCACTCAAATACTTTCAGTTTAAAAATATTTTCAATAAACAGTTGTTTTAAAACTTTATAAACTTTTTATATAATTGGAAGATATTCTGGTTTAGCAAGAGATTAACGATTATGCGTCGTAAATTACTCCGATAAATGAAATTGAATTTTGTATTGAACAATGTACAAAAAATTGCTTGACGAACATGATACATGTAATAGCTTGATATGACTGGAAAAATTCAACCAGCCACTTCTATTCATTTAGACTGTCATATTGTACATATTGTACATGTTAGCAGTCCTATTTATTTAGATTATCATTTTTTTTATATATATGCATATGCACTTCTATTCATTCAGAACCTCAATGTAATACGTGCATTTTATGATATGCTTGTCTTTATTTGTAGCTCTGTACATGTCTGACTGCAGGGATCTGATTGGCAATGAAGGTATAATTAAATCAAAATACACCTGTTAGTGAACTCATTAAAAGTGAACTTTTTATACACGTTATATAAATCATGCATAACAGATAATCAAGACAGTTTATAGTGCCGATATAAATGAATTTTGATAATAAACAAAATGCAGGGATTGAATAGAGGAATATAAATGAACCAATACAGGGACAATAATTAACCATTCGATAGATGAACGGCCAGACAGACGTGTAGATAACAGACAGACAAGCGATATATACTGATCAACTATTAGTATTTCTTCGTAACCAAGTTGTTTCTCAACAGCATTTTATTAATCAACAATTGCCGAAACCTATTTTAGCTCACGGAACAGATCACGATTAAATGTTGTCACCCAGCTTTTCATTGCCTGCAATACGGAACGTGGCTTCCAGTAAACAATGTCACATGATCAGCTGTGTTCCAACCACGGCCCGGCTTCCGTGTGGTATCGGGAAACGAAACCCAAAACTTGTAAGACCGTTTCATCAACTGACGGCGAAACCAAAAGCTTTTAGGACAATTTTAACAACAGACAGTCCGTGCATTTATTTTCAGTTTTGTATGATGTGTGCATTCAGAAATAATTCATCTATGATGACAATTAAAACTGTATTTAATAGAAGATAATATCCAGACAACCTTTTTTTATTTGCCTTTGTTCAATTGTAACCAATTTATTCTGTAAACTGATCCAAAAAAAGTGAAGTTATGAAATGTCAAGTTAGCTTATTGGCGCAATAGAACCCTAATCGGTTCGCATGACAAATCTACATCCTCCTAATTATAATACACTCATCAGTTTGTTTTGCTGCCTGTAAACTGCCATTCGAATAAAAAAGATCAGAAACTCCATGCTGAGATATTTCTCATTTTTGAAAGGTTTTGCATAACTTTTGTCCATGAACGGAGAAATAAAAAAGGTTTGTTTTAAATCGCCCAAGTTTTAAAAAAAAGTTTTCAATCTTTTCTGATTCAGATGTTAAGATAATTGTCCAAATAAAATTGAAAAATTTGTCGAAACACCCCCCCCCTAAAAAATGAATAAAATAAAATTAAAAAAATTAAATATAAAAAATCGCTCAAACCATTCTTAACGAATTCCATTTTTACAAATAAAAATAGGGTTGGGCAATAAAATACAGTGGTCATTTTGAAGTATTGGTTTTTTTGATCTACGGGTAGGAGGTTTTAATTGCTGAAAACAACGTACGTCATATAGCACCACAAGGATTTGTTCTATACATGAATGTCGCTATTTTGCTTGCAAGTCTTTCAACGGAAAGTCAAAGGAAGAAACATTCGTTTAAAACATGGCATAAAATTGAAAATATTCTAAAACCATCACTCATCAATGAGTACTATGAACCGCAATTGAATTCATCGACTCATTATTTTTACGTATATATTTCAGTGTCCTCTTTATGACATATTGTACTGAGATTTATGAATTATTATTAGATTTGTGGCTTCATTGTTATCAAACATTTCACGGACATTTTCGAATCTGCTGAACGAAATATCATATGATTATGTTCCATTTGTGAATTTGGGTTTGCCAGAATTCCCATTTAAAAGACGGTGGCTTCACCAAGAAGTAAAACCCCGATAGATGTGTTGCCAGTACGCACGAACAAATACTTTGTGATCCAAATATAATGAGACTTTTCATGATTTTAGAATGGTCTCATATACAGGTATTTCCAGACAATTCGGAAAAAATAGTAGATATGACCTGTTTACATTCGTTATGAGCATAAACGGATATATGTTTATGTTTATTCACCAATCAAGGGCCCTCAGGTGGCATTTACATTAAAAGACAATAATAATATAAAATCATGATTATAACAAATAATGGATGAAATAGGTGGAAAGAATTTTCAGATGCAGATTACAAGCTTAGTCTACTACATGTACAAAAATGATATTTGTCTCTTCAGTTATAATTAGACTAAACGATATTTGTCTCTGCAGTCAATAATATATAAAATAATTGTTATAACTGTTGATGTTATTCTTCTAGACTTTATTAGTCTCTGTATCGTTAATAATAAATTTTAAAGTCGTGACGTTTGATAACATTCGATGAAATGACAATTGTCTCTAACCAAATATCATTAAAAAAAAGAGATATCTGTTTTCGTAGTTTAATACGTGAAATTAAATAATATCTGTCGCTTTAGTCAACACTGGATTAGATGACAGCTTTATCTATATTACCCTGAGTGCCCTTGGGTAGGGCTAGTATGGTCACATAGTGAAAATGTATAAAATTCTATAACATTTTTTTCTGTACTTACAGAGGCGGGAGACAAACTAAATGCCTTGTTATTATGTCCAAAATATCCTCTCCTTAAATTGTGAAATCCACGGGGCAGGGGTTCAGGGTTTTTTTTTAAATTTTAGGGGGGGGGGGGGGGTTAGATTAAATGGTAACTGCAACAGCAGTTAATATAGCTGTGAATCTCAAGCTCTACATGACAATTTGGGTTGACATACCGTACCGTTGAGCTACAAAAACGTTGCAATTTACGGCGCATAGACCAGCGCACGTTTTTGTGCGCTATGAATTGTAAGTTTTTCGTTGAACTCTATAGCTCTACGGCCCGTTAACTCAAAATACACCGTAGATTTACATAGAGATGAACGATACTAGCATTTAACATTGACATTTTGACAGTTGCTGGCTCAAGGATAATCGGATAACATGTTCAATGCTCAAAAAAGAAATACAACTATTAAAATTTGACTGTATCAATTGTTTAATTTTTATTAATTGGTGACACCAGTTTAATTTTCTTTTGAAATTTTTTTTTACAAGATATTTGTCTGTGTACATGTATATTTTCATGATTTTTTTTTAAGTGCGAAAATATTTGTATTTTTTTTATATTAAGGAAATCTGAAATTCTCCAATGAGATATAAATAACATTTCAAAAATGCACCGAAAAATCTGATCTTGATGATTTTATCTAACGTCCTTCTATATGTATTCCTGGACTTTTTTCTGCCGTTCCGTGCTATAAATACACATATACTGCGCTGTAGGAGTGAAATTGATTTGTATGACGGGAACTGACTAGCTATGGACAACAACCAATCTATTCCTTATGTTATCTACCGTATCGATTTATCTGTTTATTTTATCTCTGATAAGTAGATCTCAGAGAGCCCTCGTGTGTTTTAGCAAGTATTTATTTTAAAGTCTTAGTCTGAATGACAGGTGTACTTTTAAAATATCTACCTAGTCGCCCTCACCTGTGGTCTACAGGTAAGGTGAAAAATTCGCGGTTGGAGAATATTCTGTACTTTTCTTTTTATGTGTCAAATTTTAGTATATAATTTGAACCTTGCCTCTTGACCACATCAAAACAACTCTCAGAGTAATTTTTTCATTACATTTAAAGCTTGCTTCCCTTTATGAATGTCCAATGTAATTCAGTCTTTATCAGGTGAGAGCTGAGATGGAATGGTGCAGGGGTATATGTGTGCGGGCAAATTGCATTGGCATTAACTTCACATGTCTCCCACCTTTGAAGAAAAAAATATTAGTCCAATATAAATTAGATTTCATTTTTACATCATCACAAGTCAAGGGTATAGTAAAGGTAAAGGTATAGTAAGTAAAAAGAAATGATCTTATCCATGCATTACATCCAGGATGTAAATAGAGCGCAGTACTAGTGTACTAACAACAGTCAACTATACACACATTATGACCCGGATCATAGTATACTTTAGAATAGGGGAAAACAATGAAAAAATTACTTCCTTCTGAGCTTTTGCAAAAATTAGGACGAAGAAGAGACTCATTATTCACCCTTACTATCTCGTGGCGGCGTGTACTAACTCGCATCGCATTTATGAATGCATTCAGCACCCCCCCCCCCCCCCCCCCCCCCCCAAAAAAAAAAAAATAAATCTTGGGGCCGCGCCTGGCATGCTCAGAACCTAAACAGATACTTTGCTTGCATAAATGTACCAATCCGAATGACTATTTGTTAACCCACCCCCCCCCACCACCACCATTTGTCCATAATGAGTTGATAACAACAGCAAAGTTCTTTCTTTCAATCATATTGTGCTTCTGACTTACGGAAACTAAAATGAATTGAACTTTTTTCGTTGTTTTCCCCTTTTTTACGAATACAACGTTGATATTTACATTATAGAAATGTTTTTTGTTCAAAGTAAATTTTCATCAAAAGTATATTACATGTAAATATTGATTAACTTACAACTGCGGTCTGGTTTTTTTTTTTTTAAATATAACTTTTTATGCATGTACGTGTGAGCACTTAATCTAGGTTGTTTACAAGCTACACTGTATACAGGACATTAATTTGTTACATGTAGGATTCGATCATAATTTCAGAGAAGATGGAAATACATAAATCCCTCATTAGAACTTTTTCACCTGGATTATAATGGCCGCCGATTGCATCATATATTAACAATTTTTAAAACCTAATTTACATTCATGAAAATTTTGTAAAACTTTAATATTACCATTTGCCTTTTTGTATTTTTTACGGAAATCTACTAATTATATACTAATTATTTAGCACTGCAGCAAAATCTTAATTGGCAGGATGTTTCCTTACTTAAATGATCCCATCCCCCCCAAAAAACACCCCAAAACAAGATTATATAATGGTCCAAGATCTTCGTGTACCTACAAATGAACCCCAAATTACCACGCCCGGCACACGGGTATTCCCCCGCAGAGTTAGCTCCTTTTGATATCTTTATCGGTGCACACTAGGTGCATTGAGGCATTGCGCAACCCGCCTCTCACGATAACACTGAACACACACAGCCTACAAAGGAATGGTGTCATTCTTTAGTTCCATTGATTATACGCCCACTGGCATGATTTCATTCACGAAATGGTACAGAAACTCGTACGATTTCGTAATACGAGCTGTGAAGTCAGCAGTTTCTGCCCTCATTACACATTTCTTAAGGAATAGGGGGTTTTCTGGTCCGGGGGTTTTCTGGTCCGGGGGTTGATTTCTGATGCACCTGCTTCTTATTTCCTATGAGTTGTCATCACTTGGTTGTCATGGATTTCAATACAATTCATATTCTACCTTTCTACTCTATTTCTTTTATATATATTTCTATTCACAAGATAAAAAAAAAATATTGAACTGTTTCTAATTAGTTTTTACAGGTTGAATAAAAAGATAAAATGTTGATTAACTTGGTAAATCTAAAATATGAAGTACCTAGTCACAATTTCAGTTATGCAGGGTATTACATTCATAACACTAACGTATTTTGGGTATGTATAATTTATATTAGGATTTGTTCTTTGAGAAATATTTTTGGTTATTTTTGTGAATTTGTAGAGTGCTTCATTTATTTATATGTCAACTATGAAATTGACTTACTGTATTGTGAAAAGATATCCCGAGTGATCAACTGCATGTATATATCGAGACAAATTGTAAATATAGTTTAATAACTGTATTTGTTGTTGAAAACGACAATCTTTTTCTGTATTAAAAACGAACAAATCACCTTTGATTGGGAAATATCTTGTTTTTAATTTTAAACAACAGTTCAAAATAAACATTCTGAACCAACAGATCCTCGATTTATTTACAATATATTATTTTTTAAATATGAAAGTTAAATAAATAAACCACTGTTTTGACCTGACATTTTTAAATCCATACGATCCAATAACCTTGAGTCGAGACTAATGAGGTTAATAAGCCTGATAAGTTGACAAGACAGGGACAACCAAAGGAGAGTAATTAGAACGGCATTGGTCCATGCTCACTTAGTGCAGGGCGTGGCACGGAATGTCGACAGATTTAATGGATGGCAGCGTCAGTTTAAGGTAGCACTTTTTTCGGGCAATTTTTATGTTGGTAATGCAACATAATATTACTAGTACAGCGCTAATAATTGTGTACGTGCGATGAGACTATTGCAACGTAGTAAATTATACGTTTAGGAACAATAGAATAGTATGATTTGAGGTATAATTCAGATTAGAATTTCTCTGTTTCCTGTATGGTACTCACTCGGCAGATTGTTACTGGAATGCTAGTGAGCGCAATGCTTGTGAGAAGTAATTATTACTATATATATAGGTTCCGATTACACACTAGATCAAGTTACCACAATCCAGCTACAAAGTCGATTTTTCATCCCCGGCTCGTCGCCACAAATGACGATGTGTATAAAGGATTCTCAAATTGATATGCATGCATATAAGCAAAAACTATTATTGGTATGAGACAAAGTAACGATTCTACCCGCTTCCCCAAAAAATCAGATGTGAAATAAAAATAAGCAGAAACTAGGGTCACTGATAATTAATTAAGTTACCGGAAACCACACATCAAAAAAGTTTTTAGCAGACATGAATTAAACGTTACCGGAAGTGATGCCGAAACTTTATCAAATCATTATCCGGATTCCAGACACAGATCAAACGATGTCTGAAATCTGCCATTGTGTGAGTAAATCATCAATTAAAAGAGACGCTAAGCAATATACATTATCTCTGTCACGTGACATATCTTCTGTCGTAGTTTTAATTTGACTTCCTCAAATAAGTCACACACATACTCTCGATCTAGTCTTGTCAAGGACATTTCACACAATTTTTGTTATGGGCTTCGGCCGATCACATTTGATTTGATAAGAGGCATCCGGCAAATTTCACTACTTGCGCATAAATTACGCTTTAATTTGTACTACTTTGTTAACTATGCAGTGGAAGCTTCATGTAAATATTAAGTTACATGTTTAGTACTAAGAAGTATTATTTTGATGCATTTGGAATGTGAACATTTATACAGTAAGATGTATAATAACGTAAGCTCTTAATAACGTAAGCCCATAATAGCGTAACCGCTTAATAACGTAAACTCTTAATAACGTAAGCATGTATAATAACGAAAGCTCTTAATAACGTAAGCTCTTGGATTATCACGATGCGTTTTGAGGAAGAACTGTATGATACATGGATAATATTAAAGCACTTAAAAAAAAAGATAATATATCCTTTTTTTAAAATTGTAAATATATATATCTTCCCATTCATTCAAATCTTGAATTATTCGTAAATCAAGGATATACTAATGGTTTCCTAACTTATGAAACTCCGGATTATATATTATATTTTGTAATTGTGATAAACGGTGGGACAAAAATTATTAATTTTGAATTATAATTTCTATAAACATTTGGAGTAAGAAGTGTCGCCGTGTGAAAAAGCGTTGCGAGTTTTGAGGACATTAATACGATCTCTGCTCAACATGCGCCCGACATGCAACGAGTTTTCAAGATTTGTACGAATTTGTACGTGTTCTGTTCGACATTTCTTCGACATTGCGATGGTGATTGAGCTCTCTGTGTCTTTTTCTTTTTTATCTATACTTTGTTACATGGATGATCATCGGATCATCTTTAGCAGCATCTTCCTCCATTGAATAGGTTTCTGAGCCTTTGACGGGCCATAGAGATAAGTATCTACGAAAGCAAACAACCAAATAAATAACCAAGTCGTCATAGGTCGTCTACACTCGTACATTTCTCGTAGAACAATCGTCACAACTCGTCAAGAACTCGTGTAAGTGGCGACTACACTCGTCTGAGTTCGTACATTCTCGTAGGATAATCTTCGATTCTGGAGAAAGTGTCGTACACACATCGTTCAGATATTTGCCTAAATCTCGAGTTAAAAATAAACTATCGTCCTAATCTCGTGTCAGTGTGGAAGGGAACTCGAGCAGAAATCGAACCGATGTCCCTTTCATCAAAAACCATTGCAAACTCGTGGGAGTTTTTTGTCGAGTTATAACTCACCAGCACTCCTAGGTCTAAATCTAGACAGTGTGACCGGCCGGGTATTAGAATAACGAAATGTTACCATGTTCGTTTTTTATTTCTAGCGGCCTTCCACAGGCACCTGACGTCTTATATTTTTCTCATAATAAAAAAAATACTCCGCTTAACTAATAAATGACAAGGTACCCATCCCCGCCATCTTGGATTTATTTCAAACTGGCACATCAGCTGGAAGTTTTGCTTGAAACTCATCGGTAAAATTATTTTGCAATCCTCTCCGTCTCCCGATCGGTCATTCAACATCTAAGCTTACAACCAATTCAACCAAAACGGTGCATTACACCTGTCATTAATAAAAATAACCACTCGATCTGCATCTACTGCCTTAGATATGCGATAAATGTCTAAAGGGTTGACGGAAGTTGTCACCAATATGTAAATGAGATTTCCCTGCAACGTGTGTTTGTTTCAATATTTCAAAATATATGCATTTATAAACATGTTTATATAAACTTTGTGTAACAAAAGTTATAATTGACTGTTTATAGTATCCCTTTTCTTAATTTTAACTCGTATGTTGATAGAATTCAAAATTGACGCCTTTTGAATATTCGTATCAGTGCTATATTTGGAAGGGATTACCCAAATTATGACGCGATTTATGTCAACTTCCGTCCACCCTTTAGCTTTTTGTCACAAATCAGCAGCAGTAGATGCAGAATGAGGAGATATTTTTAATAATAAACGATGTTATGGGCCGTTTTGGTTGAATCAGCAGTAAGCTAAGATATTGAATGACCGATCGGACGGCGGAGATGATCGCAGAAAAATGTTACCCCTGAGTTATAAGCGAAAATTCACGGCGATGTGACAGTTTAAAAAAAAATCCAAGATGGCGGGGATGGGTACCTTGTCAATTATTAGGTAAGCAGAGTATTTTTTTTTTTCTTATGAGAAAAATATATGACGTCAGGTGCCTGTGCGGCCTTCATCTATTCACGTATGTCAGTAACTGTTGATTTTTTTTATGGAAATAAGCATGCGCAGAATCATGAGAATGAAATATGTACTTGTATTCCAACCAATTCAAATGAAGATCAACTCGTATCAAAGTTTTCAGTTTTATCTCAGCCATAGTCAGTATGCTGCCACAGCAAAAAAAAAAAAAAAAAAAAAAAAAAAA
>WFKH01003881.1:3672131-3704738 GCA_016163765.1 Magallana hongkongensis | reverse complement strand
AGCGAATAGAACTCCAACTTCTGAATGCCTAGCAAAAATGTATATTAAATATTTAGCAAAAGTCTATGATTTTAAATATTTTTTTAAACTGCACTTTAGATGTGTGAAAAAATGCCGCATTTAACTGGTATAGTTATCAGGCACAGTGTAAATTAATAATTGGAAACTATATTTAATCCTCTGATGTTATCGACGTCCTAATCTCCGAGCCTTCAATTTTCTCCTTGGTCAATTTCTGTCCCAATTATAAGTTCTAGTCCTGTCTTATTCTAATCAGGTACTTGCATTAATGCAACCATTAAACAAATATATGCGATACAACATTCAAGATCTGATAAAGATTGGACTGAGATGATAGATTACGCACACTGGAAATTACTCGTACGTTAAAGTTATCAAAATTCATGTAGCAAGCAGAATATACATATGAGATAAAAATTGTAATTAACTCTGACGCAGTGTTGGTTTAAATTAGATTAAATATAGGCGCTTTGCTCCAATGATTCATGACCTCTTCTAGAATAGTTTAGGTCTGCCTTTCTCAGCGTTTGCTTTGTTTATTTTTGGTCAAACCAAAATGAACTGACTTTACTTTTTTGTTTTTGCAAATTTTTTGCAGAATGTTTTTTGTTCAGGCAGATACCATAGACACCAATTGATTTTTTAAAACTATCTTTGTTGAAATTATTCGTGAAATCAACGACTTTATTGATATTGTGTCAACATGAAATTTATCTTATCCATAACATAGGTTTGTAAAATGCAACTTTATGCAGTATTTAACACTTTTGAATTTTTAAAATTCACTCCTACCAGGCTGCTATCTTACCTTCCTGCTTAAAACCAGAAGTTGGCAGGTATGAAAGTCGGAAAAAGATTGTAAGTTAAACATTGGTTAAATTTTACTTTAGAATGTTACAATTTACTGGATAAAACAAACTATTTTATTCAATAAATGTATTATTAGATGATTTTTTTTGTCGATGGAAAGTATGGCTTAATATATGGGTGGTCTCCTTAAAACTTAAAAAAGTTCAGAATTAAAATTCAAAAAGATATTTGAACTGTGAAACAGGCATAAACTATTTCTAGAATGTTCATGAAGTGGCGATGAAATTCAAAAAATCTCATTGATCAGTTGAATGACTTACATATAATACCCAACGCTGATGATTGGGTATCACAGCAATTATGACGTAATAATACACCTCTCCCTAATCTCCACCTACACACATACATGCAGCCTGTCATTCTATATAATACGTTTGTAAACCCGTTCTTGTGACCCAGTTTATATTGAGTCAGTGGTTCTAGATACGTAATCGCTTTTATTTTTGGTTTTAAATGTCCAAAAATATTTATACAGTCAGTACGGCATGAGCGTGATTCAAAGCCGGTTTACTTATTTCGATGACGAAAGTCTTTAAAGGGTGAAATAGATAATTAAAAATATTTCAATGAAGGAAACAAATTTGTCACGTTTAGATAGTTTGTAGCTATTAGCATTGCAGTTATGTACCAGGGTGTTCTGTCTATAGACATAGATATCTATAGATATCAATGTCGTTATTTCAAACACGATGATCATGTCATTCGAGGAATTTTAATAATGATTGCTTCTGCGATCATTAGTCAAACTTTCCATTAACTTATATGTGTTACTTTAAAAAAAGCTATATTGTTATTTTGATATGTTATTTTCGTTCGTTTTAAAACATGTTTTTGAATTTAATGCATTCGCTTAAGAATATCACTTAAGGTGTAGATGAGGAGTAATGACAGAAATAAAAATAGTCTTTATTCATGAAATCATGAGTGTTATGGAATATAATGAAAGCTAATAACAAAATACTTATACAATATTGGAAACACAAACATGTGGCATTATACTAAAACAATAACCATTAACGCAAAACTCATTTCCAAATTCATTTTTGTAGGCATACGTCTATATATACGAGTTCTATTATACAAATTATGTAAATGATGTTTGAATTGATCTGAATAAAGATGTACATTCCTTGACAATGTCTAAAGTTAAAAGCAATTTGGGGTGTTCTGCAGTTAACTGTGATGCACGTCTTACAATTGGTAGCAGTATGGAGTGCAAATTCAAATTTGATTTTTGACCGATTTCTTTTTTTCAGAATTACTCATTAAAAAAAGATTGTATGATAAAGCTGATGCAATCTTTTCCGTAGGCTGAATAATAATTTTATTATTATTGTCCAAGTAGCGCAGTGAACAAAACACTCGCTTCTCACCACTGCGACCCGAGTTCGGTTCCCATGATCGACAGTGGTTGTATGTGAAAGTGTATGGTGGTCTCCTGCTTGGACACGTGGGTTTTCTCCGGGCACTCCGGCTTCCTCCCACATCAATGACCCTCTTGCCCTAACATCCGTGCCAACGCGATATATTAATATAAGTTTATATAACTTGTTATTAATTGTTGTTTAATAAATAAAGTTCAGTTTTCAGTCTAATAATATTTTAACAACAATGTTGCTTCATCTTTTATTCGTTTAATCAAGTATTATATTTAAGATAGTTACTGCCTCATGCAATGTAGAACAAAATCTTACTTATACCAAGAATCAGATTTAATTAACATTGACTTTCTAATTTTGACACGATTTTACAGGTGTTCATTGGCGACGATACACTGTGCTCTGGGCTGTGCTGTTCAATGATTTGTCAAAAACAAAACCATAGCATTGTCTAATTCACGAGTCAGATAAATGTAGAACAAACAGCCTGTTCTAATGGAAAGAGATTCGTCCATTGGTATGTCATATTGCTTGAACCATGTTCAACTCTATGTAAAGGCCAAGTAGACGAGTTAAACGGCTACGTTACTTTTAAGTAACAATACATACTAATACCTCTTTTGTCGTGAACCAGACAATTAGTAACGCATTAACTTACATAAATTATCATTCTATTCTACGTTCACAGGTAATAATTGGATAAAAGAGATTTTGAGACAATATTTGGCACAGGTGAAACCACAACTAAATCTTCTTCCCACCTCTAGGGGTGATTGATGACTCCAGCAATAGTAAGCTCTGGAAACCACTGATGTTACCAGAACCATCCCCAACGAGAACTCGAGCCTTCTCATTTGTAAAGATGTTACAGGAGCTGTTTTGTGTTCATTCGTAGTTGTTTCACGAATTGTGTTAAATTTGTGTCTTGTCTATATATTGGTAATCTTTAAATCATCCATTACTAATTTACAGCAGATATGATTTGCATTTCTCACCTTTTTTTTTACGGCACCCCCATTTAGCACCCACTACGTGAGTTTTGTCATAATAGACTAAGAGTTATGAAATACGGTTGTAAATAATACATCTTAGCGTCAGTGTCTAAAGAAAAAAACACATTTGTGAAGGCATAATTGCTTGGTATAACACTTTTATAGTCTTTTATAGATCTGATTCACTAAAAGACTTAAAACATATGTCTCTTTTAGACATGTAGTCGCTAGTAGAAATTGGACTTTAACAAACATATATTTCTAATTATTGCTACAATGGGTATCTAAAAGACATTTATCTCTAATGAACATATATATTTGTAGGCTTATTATAGAAAAGTCTATAATAGTCATATGTCTCTTGGCATGTTTACTAACCAGCAGTTAATGTTAACATAACATATGTTTGATCTAGATTAGAATTCAAACGAGTTTTGAAAATGTGCTGAGCATAATCTTCGTAAAAAAAATTAAGCATCTAACAATGTCGGATGTAGATAATTCATTCATGCAAGTATCATTTCTTCCCTTCTTATAGGTGTTTGTGGTTATCGCTTAATGTTAACATCGTTCCTTTTCTTTTAATATATATATAAAATAATCCTATGGTACGTTTCGCCCATTTCCTCTTTTCATTAATATGGATGTATCAGTTCCCTGTTTTGGTAAATGTCATTTTATTAAGTCACGTAAGAAAAGAAAACACCACCAACACACTTTTTTATCTTTTAACAGAGAGTATTATCCAGAAAAACACAAAATTTAATCAACCGCAAAATAGCTGAATATAAATATATAGAACAGATTTACATTACAGCGCCAGAATTCTGTACTTTAACCCTTTGTTGTCTTTAAAACAGAGATAAATAAACTGATTTCTAAATACTTTAAAAGAAGTTATAAGAGAATGATGTTAGAGAAAGAGCAAAGACGAGATAGAAAAAAAGGGAGATAGAGACTGCGCCGAGTTGTTCAGACGTGTTCTGTGTTTTTCCCGCCCTCAGTGCACTAGCAGGCTGCTCATGCATTAGCCCTATCCGGACATAAAACAATAAATGGTGATCATTGGGAATTCGCTGCCGAACGGATAATTGTTCTTGTGAGTTGACTTAAAAAAGAGATAAACTCGACACGTGTTGACATTTTTGAAAAAAAAAGATTTAAACACTTTTAACAAAAATTTTCTCGTAAGTGAGAAAACACAGTAAGAGTTATAAACAGGTCTACTCTTAGATAATTATGTTTTAGCAACTTTCGTAACTTTTACAGTAGTCCTTAGAAAAAATATAATTTTTATTGATTAAAAATCGGTAATGCTCCAATGCAGATAAATGATATGCCAACGCGTTTAAATGTTTGAAAGAAAGTGCAGTTATTTCAGTCATTTGGTTCATAAAAATGGAAACATATTAATTATTAGCTTTCCGTTAGACAAGGGCTTTTCTCACAAGTCGGTCTGAACAAGAAATTTCAAATCGAACTATCTTAATTTGAATAAAAACAGTTGAAGGAAAATGATTTGCAAATATTTGTTCCTCCGGAAGTATTTAAGAGCGTTTTTCGTTTACCTTGATTTAACTTATAGTTTTAGTTTTGCTTTTTGTGCTTAGCTGTAAGCTATTATTAGGTAAAACAAATCCATATATTAGCTTTAAATTTAAATATTTTTTGTTATATCTTGATACAGACCTCTTATCCTCAAGGAGATCAATATAGTCTAAAAATGTCCACGACCATTTAGCCCTCTTAATAGTACTATTAATTTAGTCATACAGCGTGTATACAATATCTTTTAAAGTTACTATTTAATAGAAAAATCATAACAGATGATATCTAAGAATTGCAATATGTAGAGAGGTTTTCAATTGACATTGCTTTATTTGTTCCGAAATTTAAACAGTACAGAGAGTAATTATTGTTTCTTGTTGTATTGATCTCAAATAGAAGAGCTATGTTTTGTGATTACCGCTCAGGATAGCTTACCGTTTGCAATTTCAACTAAAAACATTTTTTTCATTCTTTAAATTTGGACATCTATCTAAACTAGCTTGCATTTTGCGATTACAATAAAAAGGGCGTGTCTTTTGTGATTACTTCTAAAAACAAATTTATCCTTTTTAATTACTAGTATTACTTAGAATTGCATACTTTCTGTGATAAAAATTTAGAAAAGCTAGCTCTTTGCTCTTCGAGAATATCACTCGAGAATAGGATATTCCTATTAGAAGAGTTTACCCTTGATACCTCACTATGCCTTAAAGATCAGCCACATGCATGAACGAAAACACATGCAGTCGTTAAGCACAGTAGTTATTGTTAAATTAGACTTTAACCATCAGATAAACTGACGTATTGAGTATACTTGGCGTGTTTCAGATAACATTAGCATGTCATACGATTGGCTACTTTATGTTCAATGCAATTTTGTGTATCTCAGTTTCCTCGTTAGTTGCATCATTTGCTTAAATATTATCAGTTACATAAGGGAGAGTTCAAGAATACATAATGTTTAATGCATGTATTATGCAATAAACATAAACATGTGATGACGGTGATGCTGATAGGCTGATTGATAAGAAAGCTGAAATAAACGTAGTTATTATATATTAATAAGTATCTAATAAGACAAGATTTTACCTGTAACATTTTCACTAATACATTCTTTTCACAAATTACTTGCAAACAGTTCCTTGAATCGTGTTCTATATTTCAAAAATAAAAAAATCTAACAAGATAAACGATACAGCGGTTTTGTAACGAAATGACTCGTTGGTCATAGAAATTAAATGACATCTTAATTTTCATAAATTTCATCCTGGAAATATCTAATGTAGTAGATTTTTTTTATGCTAAAATTCAAAGGTCGGCAGCAATTACTAGTATGGTCAAAATTGGAATTTTCTTGATAAAGGAAATTGTTCGAATTTTGGACAAATATTGTGCATATGTTGAGTATATTCCTGTATATTGATGGAGTCCTTGTTTCGTTACAGGTTTATCTTGGATCTAGGTTGATCCCTGCCCACCAATATATATGGCCGTCATAAACAATGAACTAATATAGATGTGGCTAGTAACAAAACGGCCTTGTTGGCGGTACATGTTTATGGTGAACTGAAGACATTGAGCTCTTTATAATCAGACTGTGTCAGTCTTAAGGTAATCTATTACTGCTTGGCCTTGATCCTTGACCTTAAACCTGACAAATTATAACACATTGATATAAATGACTGTAAACACTAGGACGGGTTTAAAGAAACAAGACGTAGGTAGATATTTGTAACTATTTGTAAAAAAAAGCTAACACATGGTTGTAAAATATGTCATAATACTTGCACATGTACAGCGGCCGACAGCTATAATTATAGTATATTGATTGTTAAATATTTCTAACCAATATTAGCTAAATGAACAACTTAAAAATATGTTTGCTTATCTAGGAGAAAGCGAATTTTAAATTTCAACAGACTCCGATTTTTTTAAGGACCGTTAAGGCGACATTAGGACTTTATTGATAATATGTGGTACTTAACACTGGGAGTCTTGAAAAACTTTGTGATGTTGTTTCGATGAGGAAAAGAATCACTATTCTATCAGAAAAATCTTGCAAATATTATGACACAGATACTTGATCAACAACACAAACAGCACATATTTAGGTTTCATTAATTTATGTGGGTGGGGTGGGGGCTTCTGAGGAAGGCTGTTTAGAAGTAAACGTTTTTGGGACTCAGTTTTTCGGAGAATATTTCGACAGCCGTAGTATCTGTTCAGTCAAGGACACGATTCTTTTCTTTTAACAGTAGTTATGGATAAAAACCATTATCTACAAATGTAAAAACTAAAACGGAATGCAGAAATATGGTAATTGTGTCACATTTTCAATGGATGGAACATGTCGTCGGGTTTATTCAATTTTACATCAGACTCTTGAAAACTGTCATTTGTTCTTCATTTGCTGTTGCAGTCTAAAATTAACGATTTGCTGTCCGATGTTACCTCGGTATTGGTTTGATATTACAATTAGTACCATACTGTTCCAGTACTAATATCCTTCGAAATCGGATTGTCTTATGTAAAACAATGAATGGTTATTATCATATAAAGTTTGGAGATAAAGTTTTTTAGTTAGATAAATGCCTCATACACTTCCGTATGAAAATATTTCTGATATTCTTTTTCATACGAAACTGTAAATGTCATATATCCAAGAGACATCAAACAGATTTTTAATTATTTTTAGAATTATAAAAGATACATTTTACGTTAAACGTCTGTAACGTGCCCGAGGATCAAGTAAAACACGGTTTAAAAGTTATAGAAATTTAATTGTGATTAAGCAGCAATATAATTATAAATATGAACTGGTATATCTCTTGGAACTCTTGGTTGGTAAATGATTAAAGCAGCAAATAAATATAACACGGGTGTATTTAAAAAAAGGGGTGGGGGATGTCGACTGGCACCCAACGTACGTATATAGATTTAGTAATTAATATTATTAATATAATAATAAATATTAATAAATATTAAACACCAATCATCTGCAACACAGGCTTTTACACAGCATTCAAGATTGCGCTATTTCGGTAAACACAAGGGAAATAATAAATAAGAACGATAACTCTAGACCCATATATTACACGTCTTTAAATAAACACAAAATGGAACTTTATTTAATGTTACAACAAGGTTTTGAACCATTTGTAAGAATACATTCATTTGACCTGAAAATTGTAATAACATACTAAACTCTCTCTCTCTCTCTCTCTCTCTCTCTCTCTCTCTCTCTCTCTCTCTTTTCCCTCCCTCTCTGTCTCTCTTTCTCTCTCCCCCTCTCTCTCCTCTCTCTCTCTAACATAATTTTCTACAACTAATTTTAAAGTACTATGAAATCAGTCTACTTATCTACTTATCTATGTTTTGAAAGCTACAAACAAACTGTTAAAGTTAATAATGACGTTGTAATGTAAATCTGTTCAATATATGTATATCAGTTATTTCCCGGCGTATTAAATTTTGTATTTTATGAGCAGCACTTTCTATTTTCTTAATGTTGTATTTATGTATTTCTGTAACGGTCTGCAATAATGTGATGTAAATGTGTCAAGGTCGAACCTAAACTTTGACTCGTTTATATTTTCATTTTATGACTTTTATTACTCTATTAAATTTATTCTAATTAGAGAACAGAGATATCACCTATTCAAAACTGTGTTGATGTTGTTTTTTTCTTACGTTATTTAATAAAATGACGATCAAAAAAAAAAAAAAAAAAAAAAAAAAAAAAAAAAAAAAAAAAAAAAAAGGAAAAGGAAAAGGAAAGTGCTACTTCCATATTAATGAAGAGAGGAAATGAGTGATACTTATAATATGATTAGTTCATTATCTACACAGTAAAGAAGAAAAACAGTTTTTTAAAAAATGAACAGGTAAACACAGACACCAATTGGATGGAAAAAAAATCATACTTGATGGATCTACAATCGCAAAATTTATAGCTTATTTGTATTTTACAATACTACGCTAAGCACATTTTCTAGAATATTTCGAATGATTAATGAAGATCAATCATATTTTATGTAAACATCGACTGCTAAATAGTTAACATGGTAAGAGACCTATAATTATTATAAACATTGTTATTATAAGCTTACCATTATATGTCCATTATAGACACATGTCTATTTAAGACCTATTGTAACTATAATTAGAAGTATATGTTTGTAAGTGTCAAATTTCTACTGTCTCTACTAGAGACAAATGTTTACAGAGACATATGTCTATAGTACACACACTAAAGACTTTTAGAGTCTTTTAGAGACTCACATCTATTTTAGAGTAATGTCTATAAAAAGAATATAAAGGTGTCATTCAAATCAAAGCAATTTTACCTACACCAATGTGTTTTTCCTTTAGACCCTGACGCCAAGATGTATCATTTTACAAAAGTTTTTCATTAGGCACAGTCTATTATTTTAAACAAAATTGAACAATAGCTTCTCGTGTGGTCAGCGCCAAATGGAGGTGGGTGTCTTTTAAAGGTAAGAAATGTAAATCCCACTTGGTGCAAATTAGGAATGGATTATTCAAAGATTACCATTATATGGACAGGATACAAGTTCAACATGTTTCAGGAAACAAGCTACAAATGAAACACAAACCGATCCTGTAACATATTTACAAATGAGAAGGCTCGAGTTCTCGTTGGTGGTGGTTCTGGTAACATCATGGTTTCCAGAGCTTACTATGGCTGGAGTCATCAATCATCCACAGAGGTGGGAAAAAGAATAAGCTGTGGTTATAGCTGGGCCAAATCCCGACTTAATATTTGTTCTCTCCAATAATAACCTGTGAACACAGGAGAGAACAATAGTTTATGTTAGTTATTGCATTATTTATTGCCAGGTTTACGACGAAATAACAGAAATTATGTTTACTTTAATATAAAAATAATGTAGACATTTAACTTGTCAACTAGCTTTTTACAAAATGTTGTAACAATAAGAAATGCCAATCTGCTTTTTTTTTTATACATATATATGAATAATTAGTTAGAACGGGTTGAAGGTATCTGAATGACAAATCATTGAACAGAACGGCTTGGCTTATTTAAACTAAAAACCAATAAATTTTAGAAAGATTGCCTAATGAAAACACGAGCAATCATTTAAAAATTCCTTGAAAAACATGTTCATTACGTTTAAATAGCGTCTCAGATATTGTAAGGATGGGACTTATGAGTAGATAAATGTAATACCACCTACAACATACTTCAACGTGACAAGTTTGTTGGTTTTATTGAAATATTTTTATCTTACTGTCTTATCTCTTTCACCATTTAAAGACTTTCGTCATCGAATTAGGATACTCGGCCTTGACGCATGCACATTGTGCCCCGTATAAATACTTTTGGACATTTGAAACCAAAAATAAAAAGCTATTACGAATCTAGAGCGTACCTACGTACGTGACGGGTAAGAACCCTTGTCAAACATTGATTCAATTTAAACTGGGCCATAAGAACTCGGTAACAAACGATGCCGATGGAATGAAAGGCTTTATATAAGTGGACAGGTGGAGATTAAGGTATTGTTACGTAATTAAAGATATCCAATCAGCAGTGGTCGATATCATACATAAAGTATGCTATTGATCAATAGTATTATTATATTACATAGCAATTTCTTAAAAAGTCTAGTAAGGTCACCGTGTTGTATTTCTGTTTTGGAATTAAGGATATTCAATTATATTTATCAATTTAGAATCTATGGAAAATTCTATAAAATTTTTTGTTAAATTCACAAAACATTGAGTTAACACGAAAATTATTTTTTTTAAAGTCTTAATTGATCAATTAAGGAGGCTGGATGGTCAACAAACTAACCATCAGATCTGTCTTAAACTTTGACATAGGATATTTGTAACCCTAAACTAACATTAAGTAAAAAAAAACCTCAAATATTTTAGCTTTAAAATTTGATCATTTTCCAATATATTTTAACAGAGCTCTTCTTTTTAAGGAGATGAAAATAGTCTAAAAATGTCCTCGACCATCGATCCCTCTTTAAAGGTATTTTTTAATATACTGTACATTTTATAAAATACAAATAAACTTATCTTCTAACTAAATCCGTTTTTCTGATTTTTTGTCTGTCGGCTTCTATTTTCAAACATGAAGGTAACGACCTTGTAGCAGGGATATGTTTTTTAAAAGTTACAGACGCTGTTTGTTTTGAAAGCGGTTTGATTTTTACAAATTTTGTGATGTATAAGATTCTTATTCAAGTTGACAAACATTCAATATAGTCGTTAAATTCCTGCACATAATACACAATTATCTTAGTTTGCAAAAAAGCAACCGGTTTCCATGGTATCTGTCTGAACTAAAATGCTCCTAAACCTTCCCTGAGAAAATCTGATATATGCATTACGTCCTCGTTAACAGGATTTTTGTGCTGTTTATCAATCTGTCATGAACAGGATTATATTACATAAATTGTTTTGGATGGACAAAATTCGTTACGAGGCTGGATGGTCGTGGCCATTTTTATAATATAAATCTCCTCAAAAGAAGAGCTCTGTATAAAGATAAAAAAACCCCCACATTTAAATCTTAAATTTATAATAAATGAACTTTATCTAAATAATAGTGTATATAAACACATATCATTTATAAATATATGGGTTTGCTGACCATATTGGTTTGATTTGAAAGTGGTTTTTATAACTTCTTATTAAAAGTTATAGTTTTACCTATGCTATATGTTACTGAACGTACCTTATATGACTTGTTATAAAGAATTATAATTCAATTTCGGGAAGCTTTTTTGCTGAGTTTGCTATATTATTACGTGCTAAAAATCATTAGAAAAATTTTTTAAAAAGTTCATCGAGTAAATGGCATAAATTCCCCTCATTTCGACAAGCGGGAATTTATGTTACTTTTAATATTTTGTAAACTGTGTTTTATCTTGATAACAAAGTAAACAAAGCGGTTTGTTTTTAAACAAATATTCCCTTCCTTTTATTTATACCTTGTTCATCTTGACAGAGATAGGGCAGATTAACGAAAAGATGTATATATAGTTACTGTTGCACAAAAAAAAATCAAAGGGGAACATAAGCATACATATATGCAACAGTGCACAATACGAATCCTTAGCCCCGTGACGTTACTGGAGTCCCTGTTGTGTATAGACAAGAAACCTATAGTGTACAAATGATATTAAAAAACATTATGTCAAACCATACAACAAATACCCAAATGAATATGATCGTTTGATGTGTGGTAAAAGAAATAAAACGGGAATTAATTTAATTAGGATGCATGAAAAATTCACGATGAAAGTTACATGTCACATTTTTAATTAATACTCACAAGAACATTCGACTCAACTTTTTATGTGTATGCACCGTCCAAGTACTTCAGTTCTCAATATGTCAAGTTGATTCAAGCACATATTATTGTCATAGATGAGGGTTTTTTTCTTTGCCATCGGGCGAAATTTCTAAACACTTACTATACTCTCTTTCACTATTGACTTTTGACTAAACTACATGTACTTTTTCAGACTATTTAGCAATGAAGCCTGTTTATTTAATAAGTAACGAGATCGGGTCTAATAATTTCTACCCATTATATTTTGATGGAATTTATAAAGTTTTGCTCCCTTATCAATTATTTTATGCTTAAAAACCATTCATTTACCATCCCGGGATCGGGATTTTAGGGGATCGCCTCAAGAGTTGTCAATTTTTGCGATAAAACCATATGAGAATACTTCGAAATGTGCAAATTCATTTTTTAAGATTCTGAATGTGACATATATTATGTAGATATTTTTGTGATGAAAGAACAGGTTTACAAACATGTCTCCTTCCACATAGCTATGACCAAACAATGTTATTTACTTACTTTGGCAGTAGTCCTCTAACTGATATTATTTCAACAATTAAAAAAAGTGCTCCAATAGATATAACGATATGCCAATGCGTTTAAATTTAAAAAAAGCTGCAGTTATTTCCGTCATTTATTTCTCAAACAGAGGAAACTCAACTGCTTTCCAAAAGACAACGACATCTGTCACTTGGTCTGAACAAAATTTCAATTCAAATTATCTTAACTTGGATTTAAGCCATTGAAGGAAAAGAAGATGCTCATTTTTTCCTCCGGAAATATTGTGAAGTAAGTGAATAAATTGTACTTGAGCGTGTTCCGTTCACCTTTGTTAATATTGAGTTGGACAACAGGAATTCATATAAGTGTCGGAGTAGAAGAAGACAACGATGAGTAACATCTATCTATTGGATTTCATATTAGTTTTTGAAAATTGATAAATTTGAAACACAATTATTTCTACACATCAGCCCTTGAATTTTCTGAGATTACTGTTGGGATAACATACACATATCTATGAAAAACCATTTTAATGAATTTCAATATAGACGGATAAAGTAAGAATCAACAATCATAAGTAAAATCATTAAAGTTGAGGTTGATAAAGTTTTCAATTGACGAAACTTTATTGTTTTGAAAACTAAACAGCATGTTTTGAGAGTAATTCCCGGTTTTTGTTGTATTGTTTTGACTCAAAAGAGCATACTACTTCTGATTACCACTCAGAATAGCGTTTCTTTTGCAATAACAACTCAGTAAAGCTTGTATTTTGTGATTACCATATAGAATATCTTGCTTTGTTCGATTACATCTCGGGGAAGCATGCTTTTTGTGATAACTATTCAGAATGGCTTACGATTTGCAATTACAGCCCAGAACAGGGCTGTCTTTTGTGCTAAAATGTACCTCGCAAAACACTTCATCCTTTGTAATTATTAATTTTTGCTTGTTTCCTACAACAGTACTTCAAAAACGCTAGCTCTTTGCAATAGACATAAAGTTATTTAGAAGTGCCTGTTGATTGTGATTACAATTCATTTGTCTGTTTGTTGTAGTTACATTTTTGTCAGAGGAGCTTGAAAACAAGCCTTCCTCTTTGTGAATTCCACTCATAATAGAATGTTCTGTATGTACCCCACTTTATAGGTTTGTCATTACAGATCAGTCGCATGGATGACTACAACAATTACAATCGTATAACATAATTGTTTGATAATTAAGACTTAATTTCAAACAGATTGTCGTTTTTAATGCACTCGGGTCTGCTTCAGATTATACTAGTATGTTGATTGGCTAGTTCATGTTCAATGAATTATGTGTATCTCTTGTTTCCTTGTTTTGCTGGATGTAGATGCACATCACTTGATTAAACATTGTTAGTTAAGTTAGGGAGAGTTCAAGGTTACCTAATTATAGTTGTTTATATCATGTATTATAAGATTTTGAGATAATGATGATTCTGAAAGGCTGATTGATAAGAAAGGTGAAATAAACAAAGGTATTACAGGTGATTAATACTTCATTTTATTTGTCTTTGCATAACAATTTATTGCTAAACACTTGGAAACTTGGAAACTGTCTTTGAATCAGGTTCTTTATTTCCAAAGAAAAACATATTTTTACAAGATTTGAAAAATAGAACATTTACACGATGATTCTCTGTTCAAAGTTAATAAAAAATTAAATGACATCTTTGTTTAAATACATGAATGTCTAAAAAAATCAGTATCAAACCTTGAATTCGGTAACAACAACAAAAAAAAAAAAGATTTTTACTATGAATGTTTAGTGTTTTAATGTAAACAGAAAATCTTCAGCTCTTAATAGCCAGATAATGTCAGTGACGTCGTCTTAAAGAATATACTAGACGTTGAACCTTGACATCGAATCTGACAAAACTAGGCCGTATTGCCCTTATTTCTGGAAACCTTTATTTTATGTTTGCTTTTGTTTTTTATCATTTGTTTTGTATAATTTTGTTCGTTTGTGGTTATATTTGGGGTAATAGAGAACTTCGATTGTCTGAAAACTATGAACAATTTTGTGTTGGTATATATGCATGAACAGCAACAGCAATTAAAAAAACGTCTTAATTTGTTGGAACGAATTTAAAGTTATCCTATATAATCTAATTTTTTACGGGATTTTGGTTTTAAATTTTAAAGGAATCAAAAATATGGTCGGCGGTTAAAACCTCGTAGAATGTTACCTTTTAACAACGTTCGTGCTTTCCAGTTGAAACGTTCAAAATTCGCTGCTGAGTGAATCTCAATTTTCAGGAAACAGTTTAATCTCAATCTAAATTACATCTTTAATCAATCTAAAATAAAGGTTTTAAACATGAATTTTACCTTGTTGCAAATTGTCTCATCAGTATAATCTTACAAAGTAACTTGTTTAATTACTAGAATTTTGGAAAACAACCTTAAAATTATGATGTCATACCTTAAAGTTTGCATTAAAACGTTAGCAAATTTATGTTTTAATTTTGTTATCTTTGACTTTTTAAAAACTGTTTTTAACGAGAAAAAACTTACCCTATTCTAAAATAGGGAACGTCAAAGTTTGAATCAGAGAAATAGACGTAGACGGAACATTCAAAGGACAAAAGTTATGCAGTGGGCTGGAAAGGAGAGCCAGAGTGTAGTTTTTTAAGCCATTATGTGAATCTGATTTGTGTGAACTTCCTTAACCTTGTTTAGAGAGTTAAATACAGGTGTAGAAATGATAGAAAAGATTGTTTGATGTCAATTGTCACCTTGACCGATAATGGTGATTTCTTATTTACAAATATTATTTCCCACGCAAATAATTTGATAATTAAATAAACAGGATCTTATTTCTTGGGTGCATATACTCTTAAAGCTACTCAGTTGTAAACAAGAAACTTATGAAGCTCTTTTTGATCTATTACAATGACTAATCCTGCCTATCCCACCCATGGTGTCTTTGGAAACGCAAGCAAATCTTAAAATCAACTTACTGCGCTTAACATTTTTAAACACATTCATTTACATGTACATGTGTATGAATAAATCATGTGTTGGTTTACAAATATTGAATTATCCAATGGTTATTTTGTGTATAAGTTTGATTTTAAATGTATTACATGTAGCTTCATACTATTCTTAGTTTTTTAAATGTTCATGAAATAAATTACTGAATAGTAATATCTATTTTTTGCTAATGCCAACTCTGCATTCCTTGTCTCTTATAGTGTTAGACAATTTTTTCTCGGTCATCATATTTTCCTTACAATGTTTACATTTGATAAAAAAAAATTTTGAAATTGACTTTATATCTAAGCACTAACACTTATATGTATCTAATGCATTTTACTAATTGTTATCATTATTGGTTTAAATTGTATGGAAACGCTAAACGCTTATAAATTGATAAAAGTATGGTTGTGTATAAGTATGTTACATAACAAACAATAATAATAATGAAAGAGAAAATACAAAAACAAACAAATAATATAATTAATGAATAACAGTGTCTGTCACCTGCAGTTGATCGCCAATGGAGATACTCACTCCCACGCAATATAAGTACAGTACACAAATCATGACTTATGAATTGGCCTGTTAGGCATCGTAAACTAGTGATTGATTTGACAAGGCAATAATTGACAAATGCTGGACAACAACCTATCTTAGTGCATATTCCTAAAAGCATTTACTTAGTGCATGTACCCTAAACCATTTGCTGTGGTAAACCAGAGGCTTACAATATTGGCGATTCAAAGTACAATGATTAATACTTCAATAAAATAGAATTGATTTAGGAAACAGTGAGTATTTATTTTGTTTAATTTGAGTTCTTTTTTCACACCTTGATGCGATATGACCTTAAGCAGTTTAAATTATGCTAAGATCTTTTTAGAAACGTCTATTAATTTTGCTGCAATAATAAATTGTATCTTTTGTTCAGACGCTTTCTTCCCCGTTTACTGCAATTTGCTTTGTAAACGACATATAAGAATAATTACAGATCCTTAAAATTTTACCTTAATATTATACCTTAACTATGTAAAGGAAGACCCCCGATAGTTTTAAAACTATTCATTGATTCCTTATCTGGAAGTATATAAAGAGAATGAAGAAGGAAAAAAATTACAAAAAAAAAAAAATAAATAATAAAAAATTACAACACTGTTTAGAATACAAATTGCAATGTTGTAATAGACAGCGTTTGTTCCTAAAATAATACAACTGAAAGCAATTTTTTATAGTTTAATCTTTATAATTTACTTTATAAATTTATAAAAATGTTGAAAAATGGGTGTCTTTTACGCCTTCTATACTACAGTGCATGTAATAAAGCGTTTATTTGTCTGAACAGTTTTTTTTTATCATTGGCATTATTATCCATAGAACCTGATAAGATACATAAATATAAGCGATATATTAAAAGATCTTCCTTATCGTATTGCTTGGTAACATACATACTCATGTACGTGATAGAATAACAAATGTGAATTCATTTTTCACATTACTATCTAGCTCAGCAACAACCGTTAGGAAGTCTCAGGATCACGTTTATGACTAATGACAAGAAATAGCAGTTATCATGAATTTTATTATTACTTTTATAAAAAATAGCAACCATAACAACAGCAAACTTAAAGAAGTAAAATTATCACTTTTAACAGCTAAAAGAAACTTTAAATCATGTAAAATAATGTTTTGTATAGTTATAACAATCTCACCAACACGAATGGAAATGACCATCATCGATGGTGAGTTACTATCAAGCTAACCAACAAGCAACAAGAAAATTTAATAAACTCTTTTGCTCTCAACTTTTTGTATTTCTTAAAATTTGAAAAATTGACTTAAATGTTGCAAACTATAATGTCATTATCATGGAACAAAATGAATTGTTCACTGCATATGACATTTTAAAATATTTTAATGTTACTATTGTTGTTGTTGTTGTTGTTGTTGTATGCAGTATGAGTGTTTCAATCAAATAAAGTTAAATGCATGCATGGCTATCGAGTAGCTTCACAACAAACATGAGTTACTTGTAAGGTAGCGATTCACCACTTGTTATACATCCATGTAAAAAGTTTACGTAAGCAGAAAACACATTCATCTACCATACATGACCCCGTAATTCTGTTTACCTGTAACACTTGCGTTACATAAAGATATGATTACGCTTACGATTCTAGCTAAAATGTTTTTCAATAAAAGAGTTATATTTTTATTTATAATTAAAAGCACAAAAATGCTAACGAGAAAGTATAGCATAAGATTAATAAAATTAAATCTATTTTTAAGCCGACAACAGAAAACAAAAAATCTGGAATCATTAACAAGGGCAAACCTAGTCATTGATTGCTTTGAAACCTGCGCAGATCTGTCATGTTGTAAATTTTAAATATAAAGGATGACAGTAAATAAAAAAGTTACAACAACAATGTATAGTCATCATTACTAACTTTGTGAATATGAAAAAATAACTCTTTGCCTGGCAAAAATGCCAGTGCCAAGGTGGCATTATTGCACTCGTTGAAGGCAAAGTTTAATGGAAATTTATATGTCATATAATGGGCCACTGCTTAAAGAGTTTAAAGCCAGCCTTGCTTCAGTGTGTCAGATTTTTACCTTTAAAGACTGAGATACATTGGGTAATTAATAATCTTTAAAAAAGAAAAAGTGTTCATTGGTAATTTTAAGTATTTCCTGTGGGAAGTTTTCCTCCAAAGGATGACAGTATTTCAAGTCAGGTAGTTTTCCTTAGGATAAGTTTATTTTCTAAAGAAATTTAAAGATTTTTTTTTCAAATCATATTTTTTATTTTTAATCCAAGAAGGAAACTTAAGAAAATTAAATTTCTGAATTCTTGTTTCTATAAAGAAAATATATTTTAGCTGACATGGAAAAACATCATAGCAAAGTTGATTATCAAATCTGTTATCAATCTTCTATCATATAAAAGATGATTCTTTTTAACTGCACTTTCAAAGGATGACCAAATACCGTTTTTGAACTACATAGGGTAAATTAATATTTAGAAACTATTTTAATTTCTTTGGTTTCTTCGACGTCAAAATCTCCGAGCCTTCAACTGTTTTCTTTGTCAACTTCTGTCCCAATTATAAGCTCTAGTCCTGTCTGATTCTAATTAGGTACTTGCATTAAAGCAACCATTAAACAAATATTTACGAAACAGCATTAAGGATCTGATACAGATTGGACAAAGGCGTTTGATTACGCACACTGGAAAGGACTTCCACGTAAAATTAATTAAAATTCAGGTAACAAACATAGAATATACATGTGAGATAAGAAAGTATAATTAACCCTGACGTAGTTTGTAGAATTAGATGAAATATCAGCCCCTTACTATAATGATTTATGACCTTTTCTAGAAAAGTTTACCTTTGCATCTCTTGGCATTTGTTTTTGTTTGTTTTTGATCTAAAAAAAATACACCTGTACTCTTTTTTGTTGTTTACAAAATTTTACAAAGAAATGTTGTTGGTTCACACATATGCTCTAGACACTGTTAAATTAATCTTGATGTTCAAATAATTCAGTATATTCATGAATTCAACGATTTTAATGAAATCTTGACAATTGCAATATATCCTATTCATATCAAAGGTTTGCAAAATAGAACCATTTACAGTACCAAAATCTTTTGTACCATTAAAAAAACCCAGTCAGACCTACCACGCTGTTACCATCCCTTCCTGTTAGAAAATAGATTTCGACAGATATGAAAGTCGGAAATGAGTGTAGGTTGAAAATAGGTTAATTTTTTTTAGATTATTCAATATTACTGGATAAAACAAACTACCTATTTAATTCACCAAAAATATTATATTTCTTTTGTGTCGATAGAAAGTATGGTATGGTTCAATGTATAGTGGGTCTCTTTAAAAACCTTTAAATTTAAAAAGGTATTTGAATTTTTTGAATTCTATAACAGACAAATAAATCTAGAATTTGCAAGAAGCGGCAAGAGAATACAGATAATCTCATTGATCAGTTTAATGACATATCTAATACCCAACGCTGATGATTGGATAACACAGCTATTATGACGTAATAATACACATATCTCTAATCTCCACCTACATACATACACGCAGCCTTTCATTCCATTCAATGCGTTTGTTAACAGGCTTTTGTGCCCCAGTTTAGTTTGACAACGATCCTAATCCGCATGTTCTAAATTCGTAATCGCTTTTATTGTCCATAATATTTACACAGAGCAACTTGAGCATAACTAAGATCAGTTGTTTACAATGACGAAAGTCTTAAAATGGTGAAATAGATAAGTAAGAAATATTTCATGAAGAGAACAAATTTGTTATATAGAAATAGTTTGTATCTACAAATTTTCTATTTATCTGTCTATATACATAGATATCTATAGAAATCCAAGTCGTTATTTAAAGACCATGATCATGTTACTCAAGGAATTAAAAAAAAAATTATGATTGCTCGTATGATCAGAATTTTCATGAAAATATTTTTGTTACTTAAAAAAGCTATATTCTTGATAGATTTGCCAACTTCGTTCAATTTGAAACACTTTTTAATTCTTGTGCAAGCACTTGATAAAATCCAGTAAGTTAATAAGGGGTAATGACAGAATTAAAAATGTCATATTGATATTTATTCGTGTAATCATAAATTGTATGGAATAGAATGAAAACTAATCACAAAATTATAATAAATTCTTCGAAACCAAAAAAAAAAAAAAAAAAAGAAAAAAAAAAGGAAAGTAGTATTATACTAACGCACACCTCATAGCAAACTCAATGCGTTGTACCTGTGCGTCTATATATACAAGTACACACCTCATAGCAAACTCAATGCGTTGTACCTGTGCGTCTATATATACAAGTACTCACCTCATAGCAAACTCAATGCGTTGTACCTGTGCGTCTATATATACAAGTACACACCTCATAGCAAACTCAATGCGTTCTACATGTGCGTCTATATATACAAGTACACACCTCATAGCAAACTCAATGCGTTCTACCTGTGCGTCTATATATACAAGTACTAAAATACAAATAATGTTGATGATGTTTGAATTGATCTGGTTTAGTCAGACCTTCAAGAACAATGTTGATGACTAAAATGTTTGGGATGTTTGAAGGACTTCACACATATTTATGTCAGTCGCATAAATAGTCAGGTGTGAGAAAGCCTTATTTCACGCCTCCACAAATCTGATTTTTACAGAATGTTTGTTTTTAATAATTCACAAAATCCGTAGGTACATGATGATGCAGTTGTTCTCACGAGGCTAAATATACTATTAAAGCAACAGTATTGATTCATCTTTTGTTTAATAATTTAGATGTTATGCAGTTATGTTGAACACAGTTACTGCCCCAATGCACTATAGAGCAAACTCTGTCTCATGGAGTCAGATTTAATTAACATTGATTTTCTAAGTTTATTGTTTTGTTTGACAGGTGTTCATTGGCGACGATACATTGTGGTTTGGGCTGTGCTGTTAAATGATTTGTCCAAAACAAGACCACATCATGGTCTAATTCACCAGTCTGCTATATGTAGAACAAACAGTCTGTTCTAATGAAAGTAGATTCGCCGATTGGTACTCCTTATTGCTTTCATAATGTTAAACTCTATGTAAAGGTCAAGTAGACGAGTGGAAAGTCTCCGTTGTTTTTAAGCAACAATACATACACAATTTTGGTTATTTCGTCGTAAATCAGGCAATAAATAACGCATTAACTAACATAAATTATCGTACTCACCTACGTTCACAGGTGATAATTGGAGAAAAAATATTTTAAGACAGGATTTGACCCAGGTGAAACCACAACTTAATCTTCTTCCCACCTCTAGGGATGATTAATGACTCTAGCAATAGTAAGCTCTGGAAACCACTGATGTTACTAGAACCATCACCAACGAAAACTCGAGCCTTCTCATTTGTAAAGATGTTACAGGATCGGTTTGTTAATTTCAATTTGTATCCTGTCTATGGATTAGTAACTCCTGAAGCATTCATTACTAATTTGCACCAGTTCTTATCATTTATTTATTTTCGAATTTGGTCCAAACATAATAGACTATCTAATGAAATATTTATGTTTATAATATAACCAGTTACCATGGCTCAGAGGAAAAACAAGTCATGAATTGTATAGCTGCTTAATTTGAATCACACTAAAAGTCTTTAATAGACATTTTAGTCTCTAATAGACATTAGTTTCTAACAAGTATGAATATTTGATAGACATATGTCTCTACTAGACACTGTTCTCAGTAGACATAAGTATCTTTAGTAAACATCGGACTCTAATAGACATGGTTCCCTAATATTTTATCAACAATAAGTTTCTAATGGACACTTGCCTCCAATTAACAAACATTTGTAAGTTTATAATAGCAATGTCTTCATCTAACGTACAAGCAATTATCTTGCAATGTTCACTGTTTTAATCTTTACATAACAACATCAATGATCTTTTATTTATGAAAAAGTGAATGATCTAAGAAATTGTGCTGATAAGCTACAAACATTGTGGTCGTAGATCCTTCATTAATGCAAGTATTCTATCTTCCCTTCCGATAGCTGTTCGTGGTTAGCTCTCATTTCAACCTCGTTCCCTGTTTATCTTGTATAAGATATAGAATACTCCTATTATAAGTTTTACTCATTTCCTCTCTACATTGATATGGAAGTGGTAGTTTCCTTCTTGTAAGCGTCATCTTTTTAAGTCATTTAAGAAAAAGAAAGAACATCAACTCATGTTGATTGTTAGAAATGGGATGTCAACTTCTTACGTATAATAGAATATGACAAATTGTTGATTCGACCTTGACACAATTACATCATATCCTGTGTCTTGCAGAAAATAAACCCAATCAGCACACGAGTATACACTTTACAAAATGTCAGTATGGAGCCAAAATTTTCATTCATAAAAACAAAATTTAATCAACCGCAAAATAGTTGAATATAAATAACTGGAGCACATTTACATTATGTTTATAACAAAATCAAAATTCTGCTTTCCTTCGCCCAATCACGCGAAATCAAATTCAGAGTATATGAAAACATGTGTAAATTGGAACTTGACGGATACCAAATATGATCATGCCAAATCAAACCAGATTCGACATAAAGACATGTGTCGTGGATCAAGTCCAATAGACTTACATGCAAGCTATTTCCAGTTATAACTACAGTTCTCTTTATCGTAAAATGCACTGTGGTTTGCATTCATCGAAACTTCATTAAAAACATAGTTTTATATGGTCTTTCAATGCTTAAAATATAATATCACTGGTGACATCAAGGTTATTTTTTTTCTACAAATACACCTACATTTGTTGGTATAACGCGTTCTTGGGCTCTTGCATTAGCTTTATTCCAATGATAATCATTGTAAATATCCATACAATGCAAAAGAAGTTCACTTACTCTTTGTCACAAAATACCGTACAATATTGCATGAGTTATCGAACTTGTTTGCGAGAAAAATAAAACATCCCGTGTTGACATACTATTCAGGGGATCTATTCACAAAAAATCGTACGTTTAATCGTAGACGTAAGTTTGACGTAAGATTTTTTCGTAAGATTTTGGTTATTCACAAAATGTCGTACGTGTGACGTTACGTCAAAAAACAGTCGTAAGTTTACGTCTTCTATTGGGATGACGTAAGTCTATAATTAATGTGTTTATAGTTGAGTTATGGTAGTTCTACCTTCATTTTCTCATATGCACAAGTAAGAAAAGAAACTCCTATTCGATAACGCGCTATGGTATTACATGAAAGGACATTGCCAGAGCTCCTTTTATAACCCGTGCAGCAAAATATTAATGCGGGTTGAAATTTTTTTCTTGATCTTATTTGAAACACAATTATAATCATTTGAGTATACAATTCATAACTACCATTAGAAACCTTACACATATAGGAATAGAGATATATGCACACTTAAAATCATTTGGAATGTTCCGAATCTCTTATTACAATATGTAAATTACAAGTTTATAATAGATTATTGGTGTCAACAGGAAGAAGAGTATGTATTGAGACAGACTATTTCTTTTATTCATATAACAACTTTGACATGGGCCCTAATGCCACCGCAATTTTAATGTAATACACACTGATTAAATACCAGTATGTAATGTAATCAGCGTACTACATATCATGCGCGAATCTAGAGGAGGGGAACCCGTCTGGCCCTCCTGAAAATTTTTAAATATTTAAGGTAGACCTAGCCTTTAAGAAATTTGTGTTAAACCAATTTTTGTTTTGAATTTGAAACAACTTATAAACTTAATAAAAAGGCCAATATATTTTTGTTTTCCTATATATAGTGAGCTTCCGCTCACATGGTCCAAAAATTCAACCGCCAAATGTTAATACAATGAAGCACGATCTCATAATTTATTAAATTATGCACCAAAATTCATCATGTTAGGATATAAGTTAAATTTAAAAAAATAATGATAGTAACTATATTATCGCCGAAACAGACAGCAAAAAAACCCCACAACAACAACCCCCCCCCAAAAAAAAAAACAACAACAAAAAAAACCCCGGCATATTTAGAATGTACATGTAGCGATAAACTGACAGAATGTTTTTTTGAAAGTATCTTAAGCCGGTGTTCCCAGTTTTATTACAAACAAATTCTGTAGAAGATATTTTTGAAGTTTTAAACATGAAATAAAATTCATACAGAAATAAGATTTCCTCACATGAGTCTGACGTTAAAAATATTTCTTTTTATAACAAGATTATTCCCGGTAATATAATAATACTATAATTATAGAACAGGGCATTATCTTAATATTATAAAAAGAAATATTTTTAACGTCAGGCACATGTGGATTTTCTTTCTGCCGATAATTGTAAACACACATACAATTGAATAGGCGTATGGAAAGAAAAGAAGTAATAACTTCGTTATATACGTCTGTGCTCAAAGGCGCTAAAACGTTCCACCAATGTAAATGCGCGAAAATACAGCGTGACGTCATTTCTCGAAAATCCCTACTGCGCATGAGCATTGTCGGTAACCAAGAACTTAGACGCACTTACGACTGTAACAGAGGTACGACAACATTATTATCTTACGACAGCTTTTGTGAATATCCCCCTTAACGTAAACGTACGCTTGTCGAAAGTTTAAATTGTAAACGTAGACGTACGACTTTTTGTGAATAGATCCCCAGGAATATAAAACGTATTATGTCTTATTTTCTTTCATCTGATAATTAAAACTGTGTATTTTTACTTGATATGTAATGAATTGTTTATCTAGAGAAATCGGGGACAAAGTCTATTTATGACTCAGAAGCTAGATCGAAGTTCCTAGCTCTATAGTTTTTTCCCAGGATTGGTTCCTTCTGTGTCTCACCAGCGATCGCTGTGCGCTGCCTTTTTCCCAATTTTGGCCGCATCCAGACTTTTTTGATATCCAAAATACTAACACTGATATTCAAAAAGCAGAATTAATCCAAGACTTCTTGGGCACACCAGTGTTCTTAGTCAGCTCATCAGAGAGGCAACAGAGGCCAAAAAAGGAACTTACAGTGGCCTGGCTTGACACTGCTGATACATATGGTTTGGTGCCGCATAAGCCATCAGAGATTGGGTTCTTTTACCAAGAACCACTGCATGTGAAGAAGATTGTCAAAGACTACTGTTGTGGAATTCCAATCAGATTCACTGTTGGAGAGTTTACGAAAGCATGACAACAACTGGAAAGGTGGGTTGTGAGAGGAGGCACAATTTCGCCAATAGCATTTGTGGTTGGAATATGGGAATAAGTTTAATACCAACATCAGCAGAAGGAGAAAGATGAGGGCCAAGGAACGTACCAGCCACCAATAAGAGGATCCATGGATGACCCCACAGTGACCACCAATAAGAGGATCCATGGATGACCTCACAGTGACCACCATGGTACAAGCTAATGAGTGATTGTGTCACTGGAGGACACCATTACATGGTCACGCATGAAGTTTAAACAACAAAAATATAGACGTTTGGTACTGAAAAAAGGACAGATCAGCAAACGATTTTAGACGAATGTTCAGAATGAAGAGATTCCAACAGTTGCGAACAACCAAATACAATGTCTAGGAAAATGGGTCCCTGACTAACGTTAACCAATCAAATGAGATTAAGCCAATATTAGTATCATTGCTACAGAATCGTGCCGGGGCTGGTGTGGATGCTACTTATTTATGGGGTGCATGGCGATGACAGCGGTAGAGAGTTTGGAAAGGGCTGTAAATTGGTACGTAAGGAGATGGTTAAGAGTCCCTCCAAGCTTTACTTCAAACGGACTCTGCAGTAAGTCGGGTCAGATTCTCTTACCCCTATCATTGGTGATTAAAGAGATCAAGATGGCCAACTGCAGATTTGTAGTGACTGTACGTGATTCACTAAATCAAAAAGTCCGAGACTCAGGAGTCTAGACAAGGTTATGTCGCAAGTGGTCTGTCATGGCAGCAATAGACCAAGCAGAGAGCATGTTGGAATTAAAAGACATACTCGGCAACGCGTGCACAGGCAGAGAAGGGATTGGAATGTCACACTTTTAGCAAAGGGCAATGGCTGATAAGACAGAAAGAATGAATATGGTTTTATTAGAGGTTGAAAAATCAAAAGATCACGGGCTGCAGAATTCGGCAAGCAGAGAGACTGGATACGATGAAAGCTTCTACAACGCAACATGTCATTATCGAGGTTATGAAAGAAGGGTCATGTAGGATTGCGTTTCTTTTACAATGAGTATACGATACCCTGCCATCACCAGCTAATCTACAATATTGGGATCCTGCATGTAAGCTGTGTAGAAAAAAGGGCACCATTCTCGCATATCTTATCCGGGTTTTCAGTGAGTTGCACTGACACAAAGATAGTACAAGTGGAGACACGGAAAATTCTTGAGAGAGCTGGCGGACGTGATGGAGAAGGAAGGACCATGAAAGAGGAATAGCAGTAAGAAGACAGGTAGCATCCATTGCATCAAGGAAGATGTGAAACCAGAAAATAAGAAGTACAAACCATCAGTGTTAGACACGGAAGGGGGAACTGGAACCTTAGGATGGATCTTGACAGGTAGCGTATCTTTTTAGACATCATTGAAATAACTCACCAGACGTCTAAACAAGCTGAAACGATAGTTACCATTGAGCTGACAATATCATGGAAGGAGACAGCGAAGATGCGCACCAGAGGAAGAGCTTGAATCGTAAGTGCAAGGAGAAAGGCTGGAAAGCTGTGTTGTTCCCCGTCGAGGTTAGGTATTGGGGGTTTTCCAGCTCAACCGATGTGGAGGCTGTTTCAGACGTTGAGAATAATGTCAACAGTGCGTGGTGCTGCAGTATGACAACTAGCACTGGCAGCAGAGAAAACATCCTGCTGGGTTTGACACAGACGAGGAATCGAGCTGGAACCAACGAGGATTTTGTCATATTATAAATTTTGAGTTTACACTCACTACTAAATTTAAAATTTACAATATAACAATAAAATAGTTAACCACTATTGCTGACACACCAACTGCAGGATGTCGATCATGGTCTAGGTTTGAAACATCCGAGGAAAGTTGGCGACCATTTAAAGACGTCGGAACCAGGAGGAGAACATTGTGGGCTCAAGTACATGTACATATTTCATATGTACGCACTGTTAAACATATACATGTACATTTAAGCTTTGAAAAATAATAATTCAAAGAATCATAATTCATCTTAATAAAGAATTGCATAATTTTCTATTTTATCATCTTATAAATAAAGATATTGTTTCATTCTGTAGAACTTTTGAGATAAAACCAGTTAACTGTGTTTGAAACGGCTTGTGCAAAAAATCTAATAATTTCATTTTTGTGCTATGTTTAAAAGAGCCATTCAAACTTTTTATTAACCATCATTGTAGAATTTAATTATAGATCCGTCTTTATCATTAATTCATTTATTTGAATGCGTTGAAATTAATTAGAGCTCTGGCCGACTTTATTTTTCATTGCGCATGTAAAATATAGTGTTTTAACACCTTTTAAAATATGGTTTTGACATCTAATATAAAAATTATATCCAGTAAGATTTAAAAATCTGAAAAAATATGAAAGGGGGTCATTGGTGGTCTGTGTATATGGAAGTACATTTAAGTTATATTTTCATTGAAAATATATGTATATTTTTTTATATTTAAGACAGTTAATTTTTTTTTTTACCCTTAACCCACTTCTATAGTCTGTCCCAAGATATTTATGCAGCACATTTGGAGGATTTTAATAAAAATACACATACCTGTGAAAGAAGTGCAATTGAAATAGATGAAAGGGAAAATATCCAAGATAATTTCATTCACATATTGTCATATTTCTCTCGGAAAAAATTCACAGGAACGAAAACTGATTTCTTACGGAGATTTATAATGGGGAATGTTGACATCTTTTCTCCATTCGGAAGTCACTCGGAAAACCTCGCACAATTTTTCAACGTTATCATCCGGGTCTGCTGCAATACAAAATCCCCGTAGACATCATATTTTTTAGCCGTGTATTGAAACCTGATAAGCTAGAGGGGGCGTTTCAAAGGAGAAATCTTGGAATTTTTTTCGCATACTTTTGAATGAACATTGTTTGAACCCTGAGGTATTTACAAATATCGAGTAATTAAGCAAAATATGAATCGCGGATATCTTGTGATAATCCGAGATTCCTCTGACTCTAACCCTCGCTTTTATATTGTGACATCACAATATAAAAGCGGGGGTTAGAGTCAGAGGAATCTCGGATTAATCTTGGGACAGAGTATAAAAAGACTTTATTTTATACATACAGACCTGCAAAAACAAACTTGGGACTGGTATAGAGATGGATTTTTTCTTGTTTTAAAAATAGATCGCATGCCGACTGATCAGATTAGGGTACACTATTCAAACTTTTTCTCAACAAATGGTTGTAGAGTAGACACCAATGATCCCCTTTCATATTTTTTGAGATTTTTATGTGGCCATATTGGCCCTACCCAAGGGTGGCCAAAAGGGTCCTGAACACCTGTCCCAGGAGTCAAATCATATCATATATACAGCATGTAAAACAGCTGTCATATTTCCGGAAAAAAAAGTTGTGTGTATTCCAATTCTATTTATTATTGACCATTGAACATTTCCTGTGGTGACTTGGGATTTCCCGAACGTAAACATTTGTCAACATTGCTAAATAACACATGAAGATTGTAGGCTCCCAAACATTTGATTAATGGAATTTTGATGCGATGCCATCGCGAGGAGTAAATATGAAAGTGCTATGAATGCATAAAGGTAAGTATATCATTAATAGTTGCCGTGTGTTTATTCACCATTTGAATAGATATGGACTAATTATTTCCGGTGTACAGGTGTATGCTAAACTGATAATCGATCATAAACATTTCCTTCCCACCACTCTAAATTAGTCTAAAGAGATCAAAAGTTCACATTTTCATTTTTTTTTCTCCGTTAATTCCAATGATTTGAATTATCTTCCCTGTGACTTTCATCAAAGTAAAATGTAGCGGAAAAGTGACTGACAGAATTAATTGCCATTTCCCTGTCATCTCTGTTCCGAACTGCATATTTTTCTTTATTTAAGGAGGCCGATTTGGATTTTTTTGCGTAAAAACTACAATAGCAAAACTCTCTATTTTTTAACCATATGTACTTTACAACATCTCTAGTATATTTGCGAAGTTTCAAGAAAATCTACCATCTGGTTCCTTTTTGAGGCCATCTCAAAATAAAGGTACATTTATAGTCTGTCCCAAGATATTTATGCAGCACATTTGGATGATTTTTAATAAAAATACACATACCTGTGAAAGAAGTGCAATTAAAATAGTTGAAAGGGATAATTTCCAAGATAATTTCATTGACACATTATTATATTTCACTCGGAAAAATTCACAGGAACAAAAACAGATTCCTTACGGAGATTTATAATGGGGAATGTTTACATCTTTTCTCCATTCGGAATACATTCGGAATACATCGCACAATTTTTCAACGTTATCATCCGGGCTTGCTGCAATACAAAATCTCCATAGACATCACATTTTTTAGCATTGTATTGAAACCTGATAAGCTAATGGGCGTTTCGACTGAGAAATCTTGGAAATTTTTCATACTTTTGAATGAACATCGTTTGAACCCTGAGGTATTTATAAATATCAAGCAAGTAAGCAAAGTCTGAATTCAGGATATCTTGGGACAGACTATAGTATATAGAATATATTATATAGGATATTGTCATTTTTCGCACTTCGAAGCAGTTTAAAAAAAATTCTACAATAGTGATTTTCCTCAAATTGTATTATGTGATTAGTAATATCATTTTCTACCTTAAATGTAAAAGATACTTAATTCTACCAACTGGTTTTTAGTGGGGGTCATCTCAAAATATCAAAATGCACCAAATTTTGCGATATATTTGGAGTATTACAACTGTAGATTGGTACAATGAATTTATTCAAAAATTAAGAAACATAATCTGAGGATAGCATTATTCTGTTTTTAAAATTTCAACGGCGTACACTTTTTACTTTTTCTTTTTTGTTATTTCTTATAATGTACTCCTACAAAGCTTCATTTTATCATAACGTCATAAAAGCACAATGGCAGCTCTCACCTACCAAACAATGGAAAAATCATTTACAAAACAAAATTTTCCTTAAAAAATCTTAATATTTTTATCTGTATTTTGTTTATTGTGTTCAATTTAATAAGTGGTATAAAAAAAAATTATAAAAGGTATAAATACACTGTATTTTACTAGAATGCGCAAAAACATGTGCAATGAAAACTAAAGTTGGCCTCCTTAATTGAAATTATTTCTAAGTTTGCGTTTATTTTCTGTATTATATTTAGCATGATATTAATTATTTTTGATATTTGTAAATTATACCTCTTTGTCAAAACTAAAGGAAAACGACAAGACTTTATAAAAGAATCTCAAGATTTCCTGTTATAAGGCCCCCACATTTTTGTTGAAGGACATGCTGAAAAAAAAATAACCAGATGTTAATGTTGAAAAATTGCCAAATGTGTTCAAAAGATTTACACATGGATCAAATATGTCAGGAGAAAATCATTAAATAAAAATGATGCAGAAAATTAGTAAACAGAGTATATATTATAGTATTCTCATATACCATGGTTATATTTCTTTTGTTGGTAAATACTTGTGAAATTAACACTAGATTTTGATATCTAGCAGTTTAAAATTGACTTGGAGATGTCAGGTGATGACTTTCTTCCCCTACGACAGTCTCAGAATTACCTCTGGGATGTCACCAAGGTTCTGGGACAAGGGGCCACAAGCAAGGTGTACAAAGGTAGAGACAAGGTGAGTGATTACAAGGTGTACAAAGGTAGAGACAAGGTGAGTGATTCCTGGTTTGTTATGCAGCAATATCTAACCTAGTACATACATGAATTTATAACATCAACAAAGAGATTTGAAGGATTTTATTCTTTCAGTTTATCTAATATTGTCATACCACAGAACCAACACTGACTATCACGTATGTGTTCTGAATATGTTTCACATTAATTTTATAGTTGTTTTACTATTGTCAGTCATATACTACAACTTTTAACTACAAAATATTACTAGCTCATTTATTATAACTAATTCTTAATCTGTATATTCAGTCTAATTATTGTTATATTACATATATATATTTATATGTGTATGAATATGAATTCCAATGCTATGTAACTAAATTACCTGTGCAAGTATGACTGACCTTATATATGGAGAGAACTTTAATATACAATGCCTGCTGTTCCATCAATTAATGTGTTTCATGATAAAATATTGTTTAAATTAGATAAATAAACAGATAACATGGTTAACTTAAGGAACCTCTCTACTCTGCACTAAAGAGTTCTGGTACCAGTACTTTTGAGTAGTTAAAGTGACCTGCCATGAAGTAAATTGATATAAACAGTTTGTGACTTAAATTTGATGATATAAATACAAGTATGCCTAGTATATAATTATCATTATATTATACCAAGATAGAGCGGAAAAATTAATTGCATGCATTTCCTCTTATATTCAGTCAGATTTCCAGGATAAATATAGCTTGTTCTCTATAGTGAAAATGAAGCTGATAAATTAAAATTAACACCATTAGGCAATGAAATTTTTTTCAAGTCCATAAAGTATTTTCATCAAGGTTATTATAATAGAGGGTACTTATTATTAAAAATTGATTGTTTACTGTCACAGAGGTTTCTTTTATTATTGTGTGCATCAATTTTAGTGGACAAACTAAAACTAACAGATAAACTTTCAAGGATACATAAAGTTGGGGACAATGGTTTTATGAAAAACATATGCTTCCACATATATCTTTTTTTAGGACATTTAAATCTGATTTCATGGCAACTCAGCAGTGAAATCCACAAAATTTGTTGTTCACAAATTTTGATGAACTATAGTAAATGAAATCCCAACAGTAAAGCTTATAATTATGTTAAGTATGATGCTTTAATTACTTTTTGATTACATGTATATACTGACCTGGTGCTTTGCAGAGAAATGGAGAGGAGGTTGCTGTTAAGGTGTTCTCCTCAGCGGCCATGCAGAGAAGTCCTGAGGTACAGGTCAGGGAATTCCAGGTCATGATGCAACTCAAGCAGGAGAATGTGGTACAGCTACTGGGTATAGAGGAAGAGGTGAGTTTATAGAGAATGTGGTACAGCTGTTCAATATAGAGGAAGAGGTGAGTGTGTAGAGAATTTGTCACAGGAGAATGAGGTTAGTGTATAGAGAATGTGGTACAGGTACAGGGTATAGAGGAAGAGGTGAGTGTACAGAGAATGTGGTACAGCTGTTGAGTATAGAGGAAGAGGTGAGTCAGTGTATAGAGAATTTGATACAGCTTCTGGGTATAAAAAATGAGGTGA
>WFKH01003881.1:3649747-3666915 GCA_016163765.1 Magallana hongkongensis | reverse complement strand
TAAGTGACTATGACTGTTTAATGGTTGGTTGACCTCATTTACACTTATTTACTTACATCTATTTACTCCAGGAGGTAAGTGACTATGACTGTTTAATGGTTGGTGACCTCGTTTACACTGTTTAATGGTTGGTGACCTCATTTACACTTATTTACTCCAGGGCTAAGTGACTTTGACTGTTTAATGGTTGGATGACCTCATTTACACTTATATCTCTTTACTCCAGATTGTCGCGTCTACAGGAAGTGATCGCTGAACAGTGTGAGGTGGCTGCTGTCAATCAAATCCTGGTTGTGGACGGCGAGCTGTTAGAACACACGGTGGATCCCCTCGCCCCGGTATCAGATTACCCAGCATGTATTACCGATTATAATCCGATCTTCGTGTTTTTAAAGTCCTACCCAGATCATCGATATTTCCCGAATTGTGTCTACCGTAAGTTGCTCTGACAAACATTTTTTGGTTCTATCTGAACATATATTTTATTTTGTGAATCACTTTCACTTAAAAAAAGTATTAGACATTATCATATGGAGAAGCTTACAATTATATAAAATAAAGGCAAATCTTGCTCTTGATTTATCTTGATTGAATTCCATATGCAATGTAGGCCAAAGTTCATATCATGGATAAAACTGTATTTATGATAGAAATGCTAATTATATAGAGTAGTTATGTAAACGTATTTGATGTGTTATTTATCAAAAAAGAGTCCTCTAAGTAACACAACTTTAACAGTGTATCCTTTTGGATTATAATGTAAACTTATGATAAAAATAAAATGAAGACCAGAAAACTGATTTAAAACTTACATCAGTGTCGTCTGTTCTCTTTGTTTGACTTTTTTCCCCCATGGTTTGTAGCTGAGTTTCCGCGGTTCGGTAGCTCGGTCCACGTGAGCAATGACTACCAGCTGACCAAGCTCTGCTGTACGGTGATGGCCTTCCACCTCAGACTCGTCAAACAGTACCACAGGAAGTTACAACTGCTGCAGAAAAGCGTGAGGGGATATGTGTAAGTAGATATAAATTGTATAAAAGTAAATGGACGTCAAATATGCTGGTACTTGTAAATACAAAATACACATATAGGTACTTGAAGAACTTTCACAGAAATAGTGGCAAATTTTAAAGAAACACATTTAAAACAAAAAAATGATGCATAGATTGGTTTTGATGTAAATTTTGATTTAAAGTTAGAAGGAAATCGGAGCTCTTCTTTGACAATTAAAATTGCTACATTTTGCCCTTTCTAGGTCAATCTTTACAAACTTTTGCTCCTTTTTTTGACATTATTACAAAGTTTTGCAAAACTCTCAGACTATTTAAATGTGTCAAACATATTCAAATCATTTTACTGGAACATAAATCCATTTCTTTCTTTTTTTTCAGTAATTTATGAAAAAAATCTTCCATTTATTACAACTGCCTTTAAAAAATAGAAAAATGACTAAAAAAAATTCCAATTTATTTGATATCTTCCTAATATTAACTGTATCTTATATCTTTCAAGATGTTAACTATATCCAGTTTACTTTGTGTTAAACTGTATATAATATCTATGTGATGTGTTATTGTTGTAAGGCATGAGCTTCACCATGAGATAGTGCACCTTGTCGACTGCCTTAAACACCAGAAACAGCACAACCAGATCTGTTCTCTGTGGACGAAGAACTACAGTCACTCAGCGGCCCAGAACATAGCCCTGGTCAGGGGTGTGGATCAAAGGGCCGGGGCCAAGGAACGCGAGATCCTCCTGGAAGGGAACCAGAAATTTATCAGGGATCTCGAGAAGCAGGTCAGAGGCTCTCAGTTGAAAGGAAAAAAGAATGGATATAAAAATATCCCCAATAACAACAGCAGCCCTCATTCTCCAAAACAATCTTGTATCAGTAGGAGAGTTTATCCTCTAATTCTTTTAAAGTTTAATTTAGCTTTCAAATTGATTGAAATTTCTCAATGAATATCACTTATAAATTTTAATTCATATATGATCTTTTACAAACTGAAACTCTTGTTTGCATGGAATATCCCAAAGATTTGCCTTAAACCTCTGCTTGCATATATTTATGGATGTGAAGAAGACTGCATCTGACTAGAAGGAAACAATTAGTAAAATCTCAATGTTTAACAGGTGGACAACATCATGAAAAGTGCAGAGGACTTATTGAATCAGATCAAGAGAGATGAGCTGCAGAACAGACGCCTAGAGAAGTACTGGAACGATGAAAACATGGCGTGTCATTCCGACACATTTAGATGGTACTGTATTAAATTCTAATACCTTAGTGTATTGAAAAACGTTATATAATTTAAAAAAGATTAGAAACAAGTTCCATCAACTAACAAGTTCTTCTCCTTAAACTAGTCTTTCTTAATCATGTTTCTTGTAGTGGGGAGAAAATCGCCATGATGTTGGACAGTATGAAGGGAATCATGGCAGCTTTTAAGGAAGACAGACACAGGGTGGTCCTCGGCAAGCTGGAGGAAAATATCCACATGGTGGAAAAGTAAGTACCCCAATCAAAACCACAGGGTAGTCCTCTGCAAGCTGGAGGAAAACATCCACATGGTATAAAAGTAAGTACCCCAAACACAATAGAGACCTGTAATAGAAATATCCACATTGTGGAAAGGTAAGTACCACAAATGTAATAGAGACAAGTAATGAAAATATTCACATGGTGGAAAAGCAAGTACCACAAACATAATAGAGACATGTAATGGAAATATCCACATGGTGGAAAAGTAAGTACCACAGACATGATAAAGGCATGTCATTGAATTTGCAGGTGTAGAAAAGTAAGTATCTCATGCTTAAAAAAGACATGTTCACATGACAGAAAAGTAAGTATTTTATGCATAAAAAAGATGCAAAGGAAATATCCACATAGTCAAATAGTACATACCGGTACACATATTATGATAATGGATCTAGTAATAAAAATGTCCACATGGTAGAAAAATAAGTCTCCAATATGTAATCTATTATATATTTAAGAATTATCCCCAGGATGGAAAATTAAATATCCTAAATATGATAATGGATATACATTTTAAAAATTAATATATTCGGGGTGGAAAAGTAGGTATCCCAAAAATAATAAAGTTACATGCAATGGAAATATTCACACCATGAAAAAGTAAGTAACCCAATTGAAAAACAAAATATACACATTGTGAAAAGGTAAGTAACCCAGAGTAATATATCTTCATGGTGGAAACTGATTACCCCATTTAAAAAAACCCCGTAAAGAATATTTCTAGATTTTGATAAAATATCCCATTTATATCGGGATATAAGTACGGTAAGTATCCCATTCATGGTAAAGACATGCAAGGAGTGCCACATGGTGAAAATGACAGCAATGAATCAAAATATCCATGTAGTAAGAAATATAAATAGAGACTTGATGAAAAAGTAGGTGTCCCGTTTACTATGAAGATATCGACATTAAATGTACATGTAGTTATGGAAACATCAAAAGTAATAAATCCACATTGAGGAAAAAAAAGTACCACATTTATAACAGAGACATTAAGAAAGTACCACATTTAATTTAATTTAAACAGTATTTTATTATGCAAGAATATTACATAATAAGGATTGGGCAGCAGGCAATCTGCCTATTTGAGCCCTCTCCTTAAACAAGTACCACATTTATAACAGAGACATTAAGAATGTACCACATTTATAACAGAGACATTAAGAACAAGTCACATGATGGAAAAAGGTTTATTGCATTTTTTAAACTGTAAAATATTTTAATTTATCCACGGAAAAAAAACGTTATTTCTAGAAGTAAAGATCCATAGGAACTTTTACAAAAAATGAAAACCACCGGAACATTCAAAATGCTTTGCTTATTATCAATACAGTGTATATTAATAGACATAACCTAGTTTAATTCTGTATCTGGTATCTTAATTAGATTTGTGTTGTATTTTAGGAATCTGTGTTGTATTTTAGAAACCTGTGTTGTATTTTAGGAATCGGCTGCAGACACTTTGTTCCAAGTCCTTGTCTATCCTGGAGAGCTGTAACCGCTTCACGGAAAAGCAGTACAATGCTTATTACACGTGGTACAAGTGAGTACAGGTTTAGGGACGTTAATTATCTTGTATTACTGATCAGCGTACACTGATACCATTACATTTTACAAGGAAATGGTGTGTCAATGTGAACTAGAGAAAGTTAGCCTAAATTATAGAACTGATTTATTTATTTGTAATAAATAAAATTAATAGATAAAAAAGAAGTAATTGAATGCACAGTAGAACTGTAGGGTATTAACCATAAAGCTTTATAGTGTCTGCTTTTTAATTAATATCGTTTTCTGTGACTGTTTATAGGAAAGAGGACTAAATATATCAACATTTTATAACTTATTTTTTTTTGTGACATTTTTAACATTTTGCTGTCCTTAAGAATTATATTTTTCATCGAGATTACAAAGAAACAAAGAAACTTCGGCTCACTTCTAATATAGTGAAAACAGAACAATATTTTATTCCTTCTTTATTAACCTGGTCCGATAATCCTAAAGACTTTAATAATTAAGTTAAACTTTCAATTGTTCATAAAATACGTATTAGGTTTATTAGATTGACACTTGAATTTAATTGTCGGGAACGTGAAAGGGAAAAACTCTAAAATTGCAGTTCAAAAAACTTTGTATGTATGTGTTGAAACTTTAAAGCAATGTACTAAGACTGTTTAATAATACTGGGACCTAAAGATGATGACTAAATAATACAGAACAACTTATAGATGTTCAAATAATAGCATATAAAAGCACGTGTTTGAAAAAGTTCTATCAATGTTAAAAAAGATGACAAATATTTATTTTTACCCTTTAGAACAAAAATTTATTTCTATTTTAAAATTTATTGTTTACTTCGAAAATCAAACTCTAAACAATCAAATGACGCAGCATCTTTTCATAGATATTATGCTGCAGTGAATGGCTTTGGTTCAGTTGATGTTTTTAAATTTTCAGTCAAGCTGTGGACACAAGGAACAGATGTGATAAAGTGAACCTTAAACTCGGACACCTGGAGAAAAGACAGACCGAGTTTGTCACCAAACTGGACGAGGTTCGTATTTTCCTGTTGAATTAAATTCGATAGCCTGAGTAAACTAGATCAATTATAGTTTAAGGGAAAAAAAAACGTGTATTTCCTCAACATATTTCCCCCCAGAGTTCAAGATTATCATGTGCAGTCTCCAATAAATCAAATGAAATATTGGCCCGACTTTCTGATACAAAGCAATAAAGAACGTCTAGTGCAAGATTTTCAATGAGCGTTTGAGCCAGTACTTGTTAATTTTGTTGCAGCAATTGCTTTTGAATGTCAGTATAACTTAGGAATTAATTTGCTTTTGAATGCTAAAAGTAAAGTTTAACGTATATTCGACTTTTTACCCACAGCCATCTCAATGTGTTCAAATATGTTTTTTATTTTACCTACTATTTTTTCAGTTTTCTAAAGTGATGATCGGCAGTATGCACGAGGTTGTTTGTGAACCTAATGTGACGTCACAGATTAACCAGTCCAGTAACAACAGACGCCCCACCAACCTCCTCAACACACTCAACAACAAGTAAGCCCCGGGGGAAATATTTTTGGGAGTTAAGGACTTTCAAGTTTCTCTCAGATAAGGGTCCTCCCCACTTCTGGGAAAAGTTTCGCATACACGCCCAAATTTCTGTATTCACGGGGTGTTGAGGACCTTTAACGATCTCCGATCCTCAGCAATGTTCGATAACTCTAAATTATCCGGAATTTTTTTATTGGTACCATAAATCTGCCTTTTATATAGACAAATTTAATTAGTTTTGTAGTGATAATATTACATTCAGTTATTCAACGAACTGCATAGCTTAGTGGTTTCACGGAGAACTACTACACACTGGGAAAGAGGTTCGACCCTCCGTTGCACTTGTACTATCGGTGTTTTTTTTTTCTAATTTGATCTCAACTTATATCCATCGTGGGCAAAATTGCAATAACTTCGTAAAATGCATGGATACCAACAGTAAATTTCTTTTTATTATCCCCTCGCGCAACTTGTTGCGAAGGGGATATAGCATCGCTACTGTGCGTGTGTGTGTTCGTATGTGTGTATGTGTGTGTGTGTGTGTGTACTCCATTTCAATTTTCTAGTAATTTCCAAGAAAATCCTCTCATGAATATCCATCAAACTTTGTACACTTCTTTGGCATGGTAAAAGGACAAACCCTGTTGATTTCAAAATCAATTGATTAAGTATTTTTTTTAATTATCGTAAAAAATGATGTTAAAAACATGAATTTGACATGACTTGACAATAGACATTTCCGGTAATTTTATGTACGACTTGAAGTTAATCGCTACCGTATACAGTTCAAATCAACAACTTGACATTTTTGGGGATTTAAATCTAGTAAAGGTAAAAAAAAAAGTTTTGTAGCATTGGAGTGTTAGACGAGTGCCCATAGTTAAAAGTTGAAGCGGGCAAGAGATTTAAGTCTGCCGATTTACATCGAAACAAGCAGTCGACTTTCGGACAAATTTTCCCGTATTACTTACAATAGAACTAGTCCAAAATTCAGTAGAGACTTTGACAGATATTGCACATTTATCACGCGAAAATTGTTTTATATTAATAATAACTGCATATATATCTACTATACTATGGGTTAATTATAATACGACAACTAGCAACTAGAATTTCCATCAGAGCAGACTACAGAGCGCTTGATTTTCAGCTACGTTTCATAATGTATACGCACAGGCACCTGACGTCATATATTTTTCTCAAAAATACTCCGCTTACCTAATAATTGACAAGGTACCCATCCCCGCCATCTTGGATTTTTTTTAAACTGTCACATCGCCGTGAATTTTCGCTTATAACTCAGCGGTATCATTTTTTTGCGATCATCTCCGCCGTCCGATCGGTCATTCAATATCTTAGCTTACTGCTGATTCAACCAAAACGGCCCATAACATCGTTTATTATTAAAAATATCTCCTCATTCTGCATCTACTGCTGCTGATTTGCGACAAAAAGCTAAAGGGTGGACGGAAGTTTACATAAATCGCGTCATAATATGGGTAATCCCTTCCAAATATAGCACTGATACGAATATTCAAAAGGCGTCAATTTTGAATTCGATCAACATACGAGTTAAAATTAAGAAAAGGGATACTATAAACAATCAATTATAACCTTTGTTACACAAAGTTTATACAAACATGTTTATAAATGCATATATTTTGAAATATTGAAACAAACACACGTTGCAGGGAAATCTCATTTACATATTGGTGACAACTTCCGTCCACCCTTTAGACATTTATCGCATATCTAAGGCAGTAGATGCAGATCGAGTGGTTATTTTTATTAATGACATTTGTAATGCACCGTTTTGGTTGAATTGGTTGTAAGCTTAGATGTTGAATGACCGATCGGGAGACGGAGAGGATTGCAAAATAATTTTACCGATGAGTTTCAAGCAAAACTTCCAGCTGATGTGCGAGTTTGAAATAAATCCAAGATGGCGGGGATGGGTACCTTGTCATTTATTAGGTAAGCGGAGTATTTTTTTTATTTTGAGAAAAATATATGACGTCAGGTGCCTGTGTGTATACGGATCGTTTATGTATGCTTATATAAAAATGAATGTCACTAAATGAATCTAAATTATTAAACTTTAAAGTATATGTGTTGAGTTTCTGCTAGGAATAGGAAAACTGTTATGTAAACCCCCTCCCCCAATTTATACACCACAAAGCTTGGGGATTGGGATTAAATAGATATTACATGTATGTATTCAAAGTGGTTTAAAGAAATACTTTCTTTATTTTGATCTGATTAATTTACATGTATTTTCCTAAATAACGTATTCCCCCGTACAATAAGTCATGTCGCGAGGGGATGCTCCGCTTAGCGGTGCCCTTGTTTCATTTCATTTATAAAGTTTGAAGGATAAATAACATTTTTATGATGAAAAAAATACTTTGAGGCTGAGGATCGGAGAACCTTAAGGTCGAATGCTTCTTCAAAATTTTTATCTTATGGGTTGTGTAAGAATTTTTTCATAAATATAACTTTATTTTTAGATTAAATGCTGTAGAGGTGGATGTGATAGAACTTAAGCAGAGCGTGGATGCCAATTTTAAAATACTCCACAGGTATGTACCACCTGGCAGGTAAACAGGTAATCCAAAATGCATTTATGTATATTAGTACTGGAATAAGGAAGGAAATGTGTGATATCAAAGTAAGGTATCTAGTTAGGAATTGTAGACAATATCTCATGGAAAATATTTATATTTAAAACTAAGTTAAATAAAATGGGGTGCGTAAGATTTACAACGATTTGTATTCATTTTATGCTTTAATTTCTGTTTTTAGCACAGAGAAGCAGATACTAGAAAATGACATTTGACAGACAATAAAATACAACATTGATTATAAGAAATCGGAGTAACCAACCTCCTACCTCAATTTACCAAGTCCTTGGTGTAACGATGGCTGCTAAAAAAAGAAGCATTCCATTGGGTAATGGAGAGATGCCTGTCCATAGTGCATGTGTACCACTGCCTTTCTCATCGACAGTGAACCCTTAATAAAGGGAGGGCTTGTGTCCAGTGTAAGGTGTCTGAATGGTAGAGCTGTTATTGTTGTATTCTTTTAGTGAATGAAAGGCCCATTACAACAGTCACTCTGTTGGTAATGAAAATGTACGGTAATGTACAGGGGTCAAGGTCATTGTTGTACAACTTGACCCGTGTACTGATGATCGCTGGTTGTTAGCATGGTGTATTATTGTGTGAAACCCGTGCATGGTATAGTAAGAATACGAAAGTTTTATTATGCTCAAAGTAAATATATTGATTATTGATTGATCTTCGCTAGCCAAGGGTTTCTGATCCGCATTGCTTCTCACGAACCCTTGGCATATCGTGCTATCAAAAGTCGGGATTTTTTTCCTGGATTTTGATTGGGGTTTACTGAAACCGGTCGACCAATCAAAAAGATGCAAAACATATCCGATTTAATCGACAATGTTTTCGTACTGTTTATCCATGAGTGTCTCTAACATGCATAGCTCAAAACCCGTATTTTTCTGAGTCTTTCTGTTTGAGCCTTCATGATACATGTAGCTTGCATTCCTTGCAATGGTGCAATAACAGGTACCACCTATTCTGTGTATCAAGAGAGGCATGCACTCATAGATGAAGGATTTACCGCTCCAAGTCTTACAACCTTCGAATGAATCCGATCTACATGTAACATTTAACAATATTCCCATTTATTGAATACGCTAGGCATTAAAAGGTTCTTTCAACATGTCAATATCATTGTCTATGGAGGCTGCCATTACTGCACCAGTGACGTTTTTCATTATTTGGCTGATTTATAAATAGGCTGGCTGATCACGTGACCAAAAAAATCCCGACTTTTGATAGCACGATATGCCAAGGGTTAGTGGGGAGGGGTGCGGATCAGAAACCCTTGGCTAGCGAAGATGACGTTTGGAAAGATCTTAAAATTATCCGACATGTACGGAATTAGATGTCTGTTAGATTAGATTTTTAACCACCAGTGAACTATTTTCTTTTATTGTTTTCTTTTTAATCTTTGTCAAGGTTGTGTGGATGAACTGTGATCTTTATTTATGAATGTTATTGATTAATGATCGTTTACGATGTTAGAATAGTACATGTATATGTACACTATAATGTGTATATCTGTCAATAGCGCCATTGTCTTCCATGGAATTAATTTGGTTGCCCTAGTTACGGGAGTTCTGGAATTCTACATCATTCTCTAGATACTCTTGTTGACCAGAGTAAATAAACCTTGTTATAAGAAGTGGCTGTTGTTTTGTATTTGTTTGACAAATTGTGACCATTGTCACATAAAACGTATAACAGACAAGTAAACAGACAACCATGTGTTGTATAGTTTAATGCGATACCGGTATCAGACAGCCATGTGTTGTATATAGTTTAATGCGATACCGCTATCAGACAGCCATGTGTTGTATATAGTTTAATGCGATACCGTTATCAGACAACCATGTGTTGTATAGTTTATTGCGATATCACAGTTTAGGGTAGATAATAAAATTCCACAGTGAAACTCGCTTATAAAAAACAAATTCGGTTATAAGGAAATTTCGGTTGTAAGGAAGTTATATGTTATCCTTATCATCTCGTATCTATAAAAATTGCAGTTATTTCAAATCACGGGACTTTCTTATAACCAAGTTTTACTGTATTCCTGTCAAATATACACGTATACTAGTAATGTATAAATAGATAACTGGTTCTGAAGCATTATGGAAATAAACAAAAATTACCAATCAACATTTTATGCACGAGTTTTTGGTTGAAAAAAAAAATCATTTAAAGAAATACAGAGCTTTCTCGCTTACATGACTTTTAATGCACTGTGCATTGCTTGATTTAAAGTGTGTGGTAAAGAGATGTAAGTTGTTTACATTATTTTTTAGCCAAAAATAAAATTGGTAATTTCTGCTAGTAGGTTTACACCCCTGAATAGGCGTGAGATCTACTTGAAGACTACTTGATTGTTAGCATAAATTATCAAAGTGGGTAATTCCTAGATGCACACGCCCGAAATAACCGTCTGTATGACTTTAAGGTTCCTTGAATGATTGGGAAATCCACTGTTACTCACTATAGCACACTCACTCTTAGTTCCTGTCAGGTGTCGTCTCCACGCGGTGGTCAAAGTGGAAATTATTGAATCGCGTGGTTTTTTTTTAAACAAAATAATTAATTAAAAAAAGTCCGCTAAATCTTAACGTTTCCTGTTTAAAACATACAAGTGTCCTTGAAACTCTTAAATGTGTCACTAGCCACATGATCACCCATGAAGGTAATTGTCTTAAGCCTTGCACATGATGAGGTAGAATGTTGATCTAACTATATATTTGGTTTACTCTATGTTGAATTGTTGATTTCATATCACAACCGTTTTAGATTTACTTCGTAAATTTGGCACTATCGCGGTAAAATTGTCACCCTATAGATTATCCAAAAAGAAACGTCTCGTCTCCTATATCGTCACCCTCCGGATGCATCCCTTCCGTTACCGTCAGGTTCTGTATGTCCGATATAAGATATATCAACCTGGAAAATAGTCTTAACCGTTAGAGGCTATTTTTTTCTATATTGATATAAGAGAATCAGAAAACTTTGCATATATATAATATTTCTTTTGTTTTGATATTATAAACAATGCCTAAGTTACACAGACTCTTGAGATATTTATAAACACAACTAAAGAAAAAAAAAGCTTTGGTTCAGCAGGATGTCAAGGTTTGCATTAAATTAAAGTGGCTTTGGAAATCCCGCAACTTTCAAATCGGGATAACCTCAGAGAAACTTAAATTGTAACTTCATGCTTTGATGCAAGAATTACTACATGTTATTATGCAATCGCACTGTTTGACGGCGTGTCTTTTAGAAGTATAGGCAAGAATCCAGTTAAGAGAGGTTAATATTGTGTAACCTACCTGTCTGAATTAAATTTATGTTCTTGGAGGATTTCTGATGAATTCACCTTACTGAAATAAGATCATAGAACCTCTTGAATAAAAACGATTGCTTGCTTCTCTCACATGTATACAAACTACTAGTGTTCTGAATAGTTTCAAATAGTTTCAAGTGTTCTGAACTCTCAAATACAGAGATTTGGGATGATTTTGATTCAAAGTTAATCTATGAATGATGAGACCAAAACATCTAAAAGTAGAGGAACCTTTACAAGGCATTTCTAAGTTCGAGACTAAACATTTACATAATGCGGGTGTTGTATTTAAAAGAAACTAGTGATGGGAGTTTCTAATTATCCCTGAAACTGATGTATTTCATCACAATGGGAGGATATGGCATTAACACTGTCGTATGTACTCCAAGAACAAACTAATTAAGCTAGTGATGCCCGGATGTGACATGTATCTCATTCGGTCATTTTTTTTCCAGCAATATCCATGCGTCATGTGCTTTACCTTGCTTTGTTTTGTGTATCAGACTTTAGGCTATAAGCGGAAACCTGCAAACACAAAGAATAATTACTGTAAGCTTTCTTAAGATTGGTTAGTGAATGAATAACATTCAGTGTTGACGTTTGAGTACTTATAAACAATTATAACTTACAAAAGTTATATCTTCAGTAAATTTTCGTCGTATATTTTCTATATCTGTCAACTTTCTTTCCAACGTTTTTAGTTTTTCTTGACAATTAAAATAGTTCCTACAAAACAGAAGTGAAAATACAGCCCAGCTTGGATCAAATACGATACAATGGAGAATTAATTAGTGTTTGCATTATGTACATACCTAATCCAGCTCTTGATGTGGTTTGTCATTTCGTTTCTGTTTGGTATATATAATGATTGCCAGTCATAAACCATGGTTTGGGAGATGTTCACCAGCTGCAGCCTACAACAGACCATAGTCAACTCAACCAAATACAACTTATCATGCTTTTCCTTTCTATTCTATTTGTTTACCGCGTATAAAACTTATGTTTGAGAGAAATAAATACATGAGCTTTAACAATAACAATAACATCTGGAAATTGCACATTTCAAAAATCAATGTTACAAATCAGACTTTCTTATACCATCGTAAAAAGGGCAAGTTTAGGTTAAACTTTCAGTTTCAATAGTGTTCGTGTTTTCGTTCAATGTCTTTTTCGCTATTTGCAAAGGAACGTAATCTAATCATATCCATTAACCTTTTGCCACTTTGCATTCCCTGTGCTAATGCTTCTCTTTATTCTCTCTTTATTCACTCGCATTCTATTTAGAATAGCAATCTTCTATTTAACCAATTGCAGTTTTTACTGTTAGAACATGTACCTTATAGACCCAGTTTTCTTCTGTCGTTCTGTGCCTTTGCTTACGTTTCATGTTTCTTTATATTTCATATTTGTTTGATTAATATGCTTACTATTGTATCTTGGTTGCTTTAACGTTTGGTAACTTTTGTTCTCCTTGGTGCTTCCCATATTAGGGCTGTGTGTTTCTCTGACGATATACATGAAGTTACCTTTCTAATTGGTTTTCTGTTTCTTTTGAAACTTGATTTCCTTAAATATCTTTTAGTTTAATGTAATTGTTATTATTACATTTCATAGTCTTTACCTCTCTGTCTGACGTATTACATTTTCTCCCTCGCTGACATTTCCTGCCTTTCTTTCGCGCACCTGTTTCCAGATCTTCTCTACGTCACGGAAATGACCACGTACTTTATTTTTTCTGTTAAATTTCAAGAATGTTGTAAATAAATTCGCAAGAAGGTGATTCAATAAGTTTAAATTCAAGAATTCTAATTTGAACAATCACTTACAGTAAACATATTTTAGACTCGCAAGTGTTCCAACAAACCGTGTCCTGAAGAGTCTTTATTGCAGCTCCAAGCATGCCGCAGTCTGATGTTATCTCCTGCTTTAGCTTCCCTATCTGTTTTAAAACAATCAAGTATTGGTATTGACATTGATTTAATTTAGACAACTAAGTAAGTGTTTCTTTTTTCTTTAGATTTATGATAAATATTACAGGTAGGTGAGATATCATATATGCAATCATCCTTTTACAGCCACGACATATTCTTCTCACAAGAATTCTGATAATTGATCATGCAATATATTAAATATAGATAATTTCATAAATAAAATCAAGCATCCCGGTATTCTACATTTATTTTGTTTGATTGATTGTTGTTTTGCTTCCCTTCAAGACTATTTCAATTATCCACGTCACAAATGCAGTGAATGATCTAAACTTTATTGATGCAGTTTGACGCCAAATGTAACCAAATTGCAGGTAACCTTTAACTAAGACAAGGGTGGGACCACTGTACAGTATATTACCAAGATTTACTGCTGTGTACAAACCTCCTTTTTCCTGTAAGAGGCGCTTTGTCTTCTCTCCGTGACGTAATCGGCCATTTTCGGATCTAGCTGGAGCTTCTGACTCAGACTTAAACGGTCCGAGTCTGCGCTGTGAACCTCGTGACAGCTGTGAAGCTTAGACTCCGAGAGAGTACAGGTGTTTATCAGTCTTTCTCTACAACACAGAGTCATCATCATCATCTATATCATCATTTGTTTGTATTTTTTCTTGTTTAACAGTTTTGGTATACGATATATGCATTATCATTATAAAAACAATATATATCTATATAATAACATTTTACATCATTTTACACCGCTGACACCCTATGTATCCTTATGATGTTAAGTGATAGATAGTCTCGAGCTATGGCTTTTCACGATTAGTATTACACGTCCTAGATACTTAATTAAGTATACTTACACCTGAGATTGGCTTGTCTGTCGAATTATATTAATGCCCAATTTAAGTTCTTCTACATCCCTACTGAATAACCATGCTGACGTCACCTGTTTCTTGGCCACATGGCGATCGTCTGCTACACTGGTGGGTGTACGGTAGACAGCAACAGACGCTGTGTGAAAAACCATCATAATATTGGCAAGATAAGGATTCTAATAGATTTATCAAACGTTTGAGTCTTTCATAATTATGATGTTCGATCGAACTTTTTACTTTTATTTTATTGAGCAAAATTGACATATAAATCCATTTATTTTAATTAAGTTAATGATAAACTCAATTAGTCGATATAACTAAGCTTACGTGATATAAAATTTGATTGAATTGAGGAAGTGCCTGGTGATGACATCACAACAAGTGGCCTCTCTTTCGATGTAATCGGAAGCGACTTCACATTGTTTGAAGTTTTTACAGTATCTTCCAACGACCGTCCATCATAAAAAGTACAGTCGCTTACATCAGCCTTTATATCCAGTTTACCAGATATTGCTTTCAGGAACCTATCAATGCTACAATCAACAATTTGAAAAATTTTATCAACTGACAATTTGGCATTTTAGAATACGTGGATCCATACTGAATAGCCATTTTATAATGAACATTGACATATGTATGTTAGTACGTTTGGTATGGCTCGGCGTAGAATTGGTAGAACGCCAGAGACTCCGCCAGGAGGACAGTGTGAGGGGTCAACTTCTTCACGTGGTCAGCCTCCCTCGTGTAGGTGTCCAGCGTCCATTGTGACGCGTTCCCTCGCAACAGACCTCTAATGATCGTCTCCAAATACTGCCTCAATCCTCTGTAAATAAAATTATTTTTTGATCAATTTTCTTCATATATCTATAAGAAAGTATTAACAGTGTTTCTTAAGAGTTAGATTTGTGTAAATAAAGCGATATTGATACATCTATCAAGAAATAATTTTTGTGAAAATCATAACGATATCAGTAATATATATTAATTCATCACTTTTGTGTCCTCACTTACAATGAAATGTTGCAGTGTCTGGGGATTTCTCTGTAGTATTCTATTTTTCCGTTTGGAGTATTCTGGCGACCGTATATGTCCTGATCGTCTTTTCTTGAAATCATTTTGAACCTGAAAAAAAAATCCAATTACTTTTTTAGTTCAGTACATTAACTTAATAGAGAAGATGCTAAACAAGTAAAAGAGAACAGGGACAAGATATATGTATTGGGAACAACTCTTTGCATTTTCTGATATTCCTTTAGATATAGGCCACCCTTTAACACTACAGAAACAGATATATTAGGAGACAGACAAGCTACTGATTCACGAACAACAGATCAGTATCAACATACATCTCGTTACGATTCTTGCGGGATCCCTCGAATGGCCGGAAGGGGACTTCGCCAAGTACCGCGTGGGCCAGGGTGGCTCCCAGGCTCCAGAGGTCGGCCGCTGACGTAAACTTCCCGCCTAAATTCCGGTCAATGAACGCCCGCTCGTAAAGGTGGGGATGCTGCTCAAGAAAAACATGTAAACAAACGAAAAGTGAGTAAAATAGTTTTTTGAAAAGAAAAGTGTGCACGGTCTTATACTTATATGATACTGTATATCATATTACGTACATTTCTTAACGTTAAGGTGGTATGGGACATCTGTCAATATTAATGTGGATAAACGTTTATTATAATTAAAGTACTTTCACCGGTTTAGAATTTTCAAATTTAACAATGTTTAACAAAATAATACGTTTTAAAATTTTATGGAAAGATCCAAATTTTAAAATAAGTAGTGATCCCTCTAACCTATTGCGCTACGCTGTTAGGTAAGAGTTTTGGGAAAGAAACTATGAAATTACACTTGATTTTATTGTTTATTTCGATAAATAGTACGTCACAATATGGAGGTGTACCATACCGCCTTAAAAAGAAACATTCTCATTCTTTCACTCACCAAGTATTCTTCAGTCCCTGTCAAAGACTCGTATTCTCCCGTTTCTTGAAGGAACTTTGATGACCCAAAGTCACTAAGTTTGAATATATTTCTGTAATAAAATAATGAAATTGTATAAGAAAACGTTTTGAAAAATTATCAATTAAAAAACCACTAAATATTTTTCGCTCCTAACTACAATTGGCCTTCATTTAATTAATTTCCTGAAAAACTAGAAAAATCCATAATAAAAAGATCGACAGGTATTGCTGATAAGTTTGCCTTCCTACTTCTCTGTTCTATAATTAGATCTACACTCACCTTTCTACTTCCGTTTCAGACACCAGTATGTTTCCGGGTTTGATGTCACGATGGACGAAGCCAACGGAGCACAGGTACTTCAATGCGGAAGCTGTAACAGAGCCGAGGGTGTACGAACGATAAAAACATAATCATGCAAGGATGGTGACCGAGGGTGTTCGAATGATAAAAACATTATAATCGAGGGTGTGCAAATGATAAACCTGTAAAATACAAGTTAGCAGCAGGCCAAAGACTCATGCACATAAACTTGTGGAGCTGAGACCAAAACGGTTACTCTCTAATTGACCAAATGGTTCATATTTTAAGATTCAGGTTGAATACAATTCATGGTCATGTTTCAGTGCAAATGTCATCTGTTTGTTGTTATTTCTTCTCTTTAAAATGATAATGTCAGATGTCAATAGCAGATTAGAATTATTTGTCAGATGTTAGGTTATCAGAGTACTTTTTAAAGATGATGATATCAGAGTAGTATAGCTATGATAGATGAAGATATCAGAGTAGAATACATGTACCTATGTTACATGTTGATATCAGAATAGAATACCTATGTTACATG